>JAVQIZ010197155.1:0-19184 GCA_036023535.2 Galaxias brevipinnis | reverse complement strand
CGCAGGCGTAGGGAGGCGACCCTCTCATCCACTGGGGTAAACTCCAACATAGAGGCACTTAGCCGGGGACTTGTGAGTATCCCCACGCCCACCTTGCGCCTCACACCTTGGGCAACTCCAGAGAAGAATAGAGTCCAACCCCTATCCAGGAGTGAGGTTCCAGAGCCGAGGCTGTGCGTAGAGGCAAGCCCCACCATATCCAACTGGTAGCGCTCCACCTCCCGCACAAGCTCTGGCTCCTTCCCTCCCAGGAATGCCCATGTCTCTCTTGAAACATACATTTTTAATCTCAATGTGTTTTTCCTGGTTGAATTAAGGTTGAATTTGTTGCTGTTTACGTTGCTATGCCAGGCAGACACAGTGCCCGAGGCTAAGCGTCATATATTTCGTAGGCCTATATAAACGTTAAATTAGCAACAGCCTAAAGGCCTTTACACACCAGGGACGTTTTCTTTGTACGATTAATTCGCAGATCAATAGTTTTTTTTCGAACACATGCATTTGTTATGGGTCCTTTAACACAGGACGCGAAGTTTCGTCCGCGAAAAAGTGGCATTTATTTTTCCCGAAACAAGTTACATTTTTGTAAGGGGAATAAAAACGTAACCATTTACCATCAGGGTAGTTTTGATGCGTCAAATTCACATTCGCGTTTCCGTGTCATTTATTCGATGCGCCCCCGCTGTGTAAAGGCCTTAATTCCCGTCATGTTGATGACGTAGACATTCGCTTTGCATCGTGACTGCACTTTGCTTTGCACCCTACCTCACAGAAAACAATCGCACATTTCTTATGTGAAGGCCGCTTTAGTGTGTATGCAAACTTCATAGTGCAGGTAGGGAGCAACCCCCTGAATGCACATGCCCATTTTGCTAACTATGCTGCTTTGCTATACTTCCATAGGCCTATTTTCATGAAAATTACACCTTTCATCCTCTCAAAGCAGGAGACACATGTTAGCTAAAAGTACAGAATGTCAGAAAACTTGAATACCTAACCGCAAAAGTAAATATTGAATAAGTACCAACGTTTCAGTGTACCATGCAACACTTCTAGCTATTCATATTAAGAATTATTAAGTTATACAGCATCTTAATGTTTTGGATAATCCCTGAGTAATCGGAAAGTTTGCAAACAATACGAAAGTTGTCCCTTAAAAATACAGATCAAATTCCATTCATGATCACCCTTGTATAGACTATAACATTCCAGTGAGAAATTAAGTGAAGTATTTAGGCATTCATATTACTAAGGACTTAAATGTCAGAGTGAATACTAATGTTAAAACCTATATTAAGAAAAGCCAGACTATTTTAAACAGCTGGTTACAAAGGGATATTATATCTGTATTTTGTCGTATTTGTTAGCTAAAACGGAACACAAGGAAGTGCATCACTAAACCAGGAAGAGATGTCCTACTTGGAATATAGTCGTTTATCATGCTGGTGATATGCAGTGATCGACCTGCACGTTTTCTTTGCGATGGTTAAGTAAAAATATTTACATCAAGCAAATGGAAGGAGTCGCCAAAATCAAAGTAGCATCAACTACCGATAGTAGCTCTAAGACTATCAATCAAGCTCATTATCATTTTATTTGGAAAAGCAAGCACCATTAGGACTAATTGGAAAAGGAGATGTGGAATCATTTAAAGATGGTGGTTTGGATATTATTGTTTTTGAAGCAATAAACGGTTCTTTGTAGTTAGTGGTGGCAGGTATTTCTAAGGACTAGCTGGGTTCAATTCCCTACATCAATTTTCAACACTTTTATAAAATAATTTTTTTGTGTTTTTGAGTTGTTTAAATTGCCTCTAAAGCATTCCTTCTTCCATCAACAAGATTTGTTGTACAAAAACAATGTCTTGCCTCATGATGCACCCATTTGGAATAACAGATTCATTGTTAAAAGAAAATCGATATGTAACGTTGATTAGCCTGATACAGGTATCTGACCTACTCTGTATTTAATGGCTCTCAATTGTAATACAATAACTTAGATTTTTGCTATACTTTTAGGAAAGCATTATATAATTACATTGTTGATGAGTTGCCAATATCTACAACAAATTAAGAACAAGAATGTCTTGAAAATCTTTAGTTTAATTAATATAATTGTTTAAAGTTAATTTCCTCTTGCATTTATTTATTTCTGTTGTTTTTGCACTGTATGTTTTAATGGTACTCTAATTGTGAATAGCTTTCGTGCCACAATGCCTTTTTGATTATAAAAAAACGACTAAATTAAAAAGTATATAAAAGAAACTTGCAACATTTTTAGCGTGTGCACATTAATAAATTAAATCTATGCACGTGAAGTATTAAAAGTTAAAAAATAATATTTAAAATCGGTTTCACACCAATGTCAGAACAGTGTGCTTATTTTTCAAAACTCTAGACACAAAACAACAGATAATCAAAATTGACTTTTTTTCAATTACTTGGATACAATACACACAAACGTAGATAAGATAAATTGTTTATTTAACAGAAATCACTAGTTTATAAATGACACAACATAACATGAAAGTATTACTATTTGAAAATCTGTATTTTCATTTCATACAGTGCTTCTAACTATCCCTTAATACAACTGATCAATAATGATTAGTAACTGTTGCATTACTCCAAATGCATAACATAATTGAAACAGATAAACAATATACCATATTTAGATCACAAACGTTCCAGGGTAAAGAGATCCATTTATCTCCTACAGTAAATGCATTTCAGATTTTGTTCAATGATTCCACCTTTGCCTCGTTACTACCTTTACATAAATACATTTAGAACCATATTTCATTTTAGACTTTTAACATTATAGGATTGTAACAACTAAACAGTGAAACTATTGGTACGTGTGTGATCTAAGCTAATGTCCCTATGGTATTTCATGATAAATCAGTTATTTGAACCAATGATTTTGAATTTGCAAGGTTTCTTCAAAGACATGAATGCACAAGGCAAGATTTAAACAGAAGACAGCCTGTGTTGCAAGTTGTAATGGCTCTGAATGTTGTGTTTAAGGTTCTGAAATTACTGTCAAAGCAATAAAAAAATTACATGTAATACAGTAGAAATGTTTTCATTGCAAAACTCTTTATTATTTATAAATTATTTCAGTTAAGACATGCAATGCCATCCAGTGCAGTAATGGGCCCTAGCCTTCAGAAATAACACACACATTTGATTTTAAGACCCACCACACATGCATACACACACTACACACAACATACAGTTGTCGAAACACAAAAATAACATTATTCATCCATAAATATAATTTAAATATGAATACAGTCTGCGCCGGTCAGACAAAAGGCTTCTTTTTTTTTTAAATATGCTGCTGAATGCAATGAATTTGTAAATTTGTCAAAATTATACCATAATAACAAATATTACTACAGATTGTAGGGGAGTTAAAACGTACTGACTTTCTCAAACATTGGATGTTATAGTGCAATGCCTACAATGTATACTATTCACCCAAAATAAATAGTATTTTACAATTCACTATTTTAGAAAGCAACGTCTGGTCATCTTTTGTCTCAGTAGCTGGAGCCAGAGGGGTCCGAACACTTCAGGATGTCGTACTTTATATAGCCCACACGGTCCACCTGTCTTCTTGAATTCATTCGCCAGTAGAATTTATCCCGGCAGAAGTAGCTGTGCTCTATAATTGAAATATTCAAGTTGATGACTTCAAATCAAATGCTATTACATACCTTAATGTGGTATTGCATACCTAGGGGATCATTTATAATGAATAGCAAAGGAATATTTACCGTTGTGTTGGAATACATGATGAGCATCACTGGGAACGCCTCCAAAGGCTATGTCTGTGTACCGGGGATAACCTTTGTCCATTTTCTGTGCTTTCACATCAAGCCTGAATTGATCAAAAATGTGTGAGAGAGAACTTGAATGGAAGATCTAAAATCTCTTATGGCTCACTCAGTTTACAGACGAAGAAGTAAAATACATTTCACCGACAGATTACACACATGTATAATGCTACAAGGTCAAGTTACACTGACCTCCAGTAGTTTTCCCCACTGAACAGCAGCACTTTGCCTTTTCCTCTCTGCAGTGCTCCATCCACTTTCTGGACAGTGCTGGGCAGGCCTAGCTTCTCTATGCCACGGGGTCCCAGCAGACTCCTTCCAGTGTACACCCAGAACTGAGTGCCTGTCAAATATCGAACAACAATAAAGATGTATTCAGATGCACAACAAAAGTATCTGCTTCTGTATTGAACATGTCACAAAAATGAAAAGTACCCTTTGTTTGGTTACCTGAGAAGAAGTACAGTTTCTTGGTCAGGAGGTCTTCGAAAGCTGTGTCAATGATGGCAGGTAGTGCAGGCCACCTCTCAGACATGGTGAAGGGACCTATTATGCCACTGTTGTCCTTACTGGATATCCGCCAGTACTTTCTATTGGATCAATTCATAGATAAGCGTAAAGATGGCTAGTTTTGCTTTCTGATAAACATTTTTGCAAAATGATCTTTGAACATGTGCTTACCCATCCTTAAAGAAATGCAGGTCTCCCTCAATCTCAGTGATGGTATCAAATTTGGTTTCTTTACATGCGTCGTTTGAGGGATCCAAGGGTTGAGAGGTGGTGGGCCTAGTAGTGGTGGTGGATGTAGGAACTGTGGTGGCAGGGGTGTCAGGCGTCTTGCTGGGGTTGGGAGGAATGGGATCCGGGCTAGTTCCTGATCCTTTCACACCAGAAAAGCAAATATTCTAATTGCATTATTGTTTTAAAGATTCATAGCCACTTTCAAAATTGTTTTTAAGGCAACCAAAACAAAAAAATTAAATTAAATAAAAGCATTAATATTTTTCATAAATCTATACACAAATGTGGGAGTGCAAAATGTATTCTAGATTCTAGATTTCTAGATTTCCATTCACTGTTAACAAGCAAATTGAGAAAATGCGGAAGTTACTACCATACCACAAAAAGGTAAGTTTGTGGGGAGCATCTGACTTGCTTTGACCTATAGACACAACTAAAATACCAAGCTAATAGCTAATAGACAGCATTAAAACGATTGTATAATACATTGTTTGCTTCATCATGCTGTGAACAATATAAATACCTTTAATTAGAATTTCTGGTTCTAACTACTTTAAAAAAAAACATTTTGGACATATCTGTATATACATGTACATTGATGATGGGGTCATACCATAAAGATACTGAATGCCTTCCACGTCGTCCTCATGCAGAGAGAGTGTCTCTACATAAGAGTACATAGGATACATGAGGGCCTCTTTAATGTTAGAATGGTCCAGACCCAGCGCATGGCCAAACTCATGGGCTGCCACCAGAAAAAGACTGTAGCCTATAAACAGCAAGAAAATTAAAATAAGTTACCTATTATTTATACAATTATTGCTATATTGTTCAAACATTTATTGCAGTTTGTTTGGTGACTGCTTTGTTTCTTAAAATATTACCCTTGTCAGAGCAGAAGCCCCACTTTTTGTCCTCATCATAATTGGCAGTGGTTGAACACCACAACTTGCCGTCTCCACGTCCATCACTGGTGCAGGAGTCATACTCCTTCCCCAAAAATACAAAGGGGAAGTTGCATGGCTCTCCCTCAGAGTTCCCACCAGTCACAGCCGTATCTGTTTAAATAAAACCGGCACAAACATAAACAAGCTTCTTTGACAACATTGCAATGATTCAAGTTGAGTGTGTAATGTCGACAGCCTCTTACCTCTGTTGGGACAGAAGCCATATTTTTTATCTTTGTCAAAGTTGTCTGTGGTAGAGCACCAGCGATACTCATCGTCACGGCCTTCAGTGGTGCAGCTGTCATATGTCTCTCCCAGAAATACAAAGGGGAATACACATTCTTTTCCGTTGCTGTTTCCTCCAAATGTGTACAAAACTGTGAGAGACAAGGTTATTTCAACACATTGTGATAAGACCAGGGACTCTCATCCTATTTCAGAGAAATCAGCTAAACAGTTAAAAGGTCAATCTTACGTTCACTGGGACAGAAGCCAAATTTCTTGTCTTTTCCAAAGTCAGCTGTAGTGGCACACCAGGGCAGTTTGTCAGAGCGACCCTCAGAAGTACAGCTGCTGTAGGACTTTCCCTCAAACATGAAGGGAAAATGGCATAGGGCACCCTCTGCATTGCCGTATCGAGTCTTCACCACTGGAATGCAAGAGGATGTGACACCAGAGTTAGAGCCCTTCACACCTATCTCGTTTGGTTGTTTGTTCGGATTTTCCAGTTTGATCCGAATTATAATTACAGGTGTGAAACCTTGTCAGACCACGGTCCTGACCAAACAGCTAAAATTTGGCCTAGAATAATTTATAAAAATATAAATAATTGTTTTCAGTGTTTAAAGATTTATGTGATTCATAGACACTAAGGAATCACAAACAAAAAAATATGATTGTCCACATGTTAGGCCCTTTAAAGTGATTTGCGCTTCTGACCTTCGTGCAAATGATGTTCATCTGAGCCAAGAAAGTACATTTGAGTGCATGCCAAGATTACGTGTTGAGAACTTGCTTCACACAATTCAAAAGAGACGTGACGCTACGAGGTGGAGAAGGAGAAGGCAGGCTAGAATAAGTGCCTACGACATGTTTGCTGTGTACGTATTCCACAGAAGACGAGTTATGTACTAGTACCCACATTTAGGTATGGACTTTCAATCCCCAAAGCATTATGTTTAGGTTCGTTTCATTGCTTTCTCACCAAACACTGGATAATTTGGGAGTGGGCCGAGTCCCTTGGTTCGCACAATGGTTTGAGTGTATGTTCACAACTAACCAAATGTACCAAACGAACGGACTAAATGCTCCAGGGATCGATTAAAATGTACCAAATAGCTGAGGTGTGAAAGCGCTCATCAGCGGGGTTTCATTGATATTTAAAGAACCAAACACTAGAGGGCGACCAAACACTCAATCACTAATGGTATTAATTAATAAACCAAAAGAAGGATGCAATTCTTTGTTTACCAGGTCCTACGCCAAGGGTCCAGTTCTCATCGTCGTCAAAGTGGGCATCCCCTTGCACCCCTTCACCAGGAGGATAGGCATGTGCCAGGAGCCCATCTTTACCATCAAATGGGTAAGGATCTCCATGATCTGTAAAATAAGTATATTCACTTATTGATTTATCTTGGCCTGCTTAATTGCTTAATGGATTTGAAATCCATGAGAGTTGCAAGCACATACTGGCTTTTCCAAATGACACCATGATGTCAGCAGTTCCGTCATAAAGACGTGTGAAGGTAAGAGGAGTTACGTCACTCCACACTTTAAAGGCCCGAGCAAAGGCATCATCAATCAGAGACTCTTCCATGTCTGGGGAATAGTTTAGAATCCTTCAAGAGAAGAGTAGATTCAGATTATTTAGTCGCAATATGTAGAGGACATGAAATTGGATAATTAACACTTTTTTCACTTAGCAGGTGAAAAGATTAAACAATTTTATTAGTGACAGGCCATTTATTTCTACACCAACCTATAGGAAATATCATTATGGTCCCATTTGAGGTCTCCATCAAAGGTCTGGTAGTTGCGCACATCAGGGACACCACAGCGAGGCTGTCTCATTAGAGACAGAGTAGACTTGTCCAGCTGCCCTGTTTCCTCCAGCCCCATCTGTCTCTGCATCCTCATCAAGGCTTTGGTGGTAGATAATAAGGGCTGGGAACCACTGCGCTGCAGCACATTTTTGTAGCCAAACCTCTCCAGATAACGCTGTACGGGATGTGCAATAGAAAGCAAACGAATGTATACTTTCAATGTAGTGATTTGAAAAAATGTCAATGTCATGTGAGCACTAAGATTCAAATGTCCATTACTTATTTACTGAGGTACCATTTTCACACTTCCTTGATTACATAATATTAGGAGGACTTACAACAATACCAACATCTTTAATTAGTTTACTTACGTCTGCCAGTTCAGTATCAGTCAAGCTCATGACATCGCCAGGGAAGGTAACAAAGACACTGTTGAGAGGAATGCACAATCCACCAAGTGTGCACATCCCCAAAACTAAGAGAACACAGGTTCTCATGATCTGAGCTAGGATACAAAAGTTAAAAAAAAAATCTCTGAAAGTAACTGAACAAGAGACTTTCAGCAAACAAGTTCCTCTCTGGATAATTGAAATATATAAACAATGTTTTAGTTCTGGCTAAATCTGATGTTTCTTGTTGCTGGTCTGCTTTCTGCCTCTTGGAGCTGTGGAGTTTGTATTTATGCTACACAACGTCTTAGTCATGTAACCTCGCCCCTGTCTGTCACTAACCTCAACACTCCCACTCTGAATTGAAGCATTTTACAGAACGCATTGGGTTTGTTTTAGAGGGAGTTTCCAGAATATCCAAAGTTTGTCTTACCTAACTGATAATCGGATGCTTTGTAAATTAACAGGAAGTGGAATAATTTGGACAAATTAGTCTGACTCATTCATTAACCAGGATGTTTGTTGTTGATGCTTTATTTGATCTGTAACTGATGCTCATGATTACATTATAATCAATACTTTAGATGGATTACAATAGCAAATAAAAAAAGTTCAAACATAAGTCATTCTAAGTAGACATCAGCACTTGGTTTTGGGAAAAGTACTGACAGACATGCTTTACCAATTTAATTTAAGTGCATGCACACTGTAGCTGTCGTGGTCACAGCATTGTTTGTCAGACAGAAAGGAGGCTTATCCAGACACACTTAAAGGTTGTGTTCTGATTTACTGTGTTGAGGCATTAGACAATGGCTTCAATTTTGTCCTTCTGTTAGAAATTGACTCACTGCACAAATTAGTTGACAATATACAAATATGGGCTACTTAGCTATAACTGCAACTTAAAACACAGAAAGGGTTATCCTAAATAAAAGACTGCAAAGTCCATGCCTCCATGGGACAGAAGTCTAATATTAAACTTGCTCATGTGTTTCATGACTACTGGTAAATTATTTGTAAATGTATTTAATAAGTAGGCCTGTGCTCATAAATATTGTGTGTGTGGGTGTGTGTGTGTGTGTGTGTGTGTGTGTGTGTGTGTGTGTGTGTGTGTGTGTGTGTGTGTGTGTGTGTGTGTGTGTGTGTACAGAGCTGCATTTCTTAATATTCAGTGTTTTTAGCCAGAGGATGTTGACTAACATTGTTCTCACAGAAATGACCAAACTTGGACTTGGGGGATTTTCTTTTTATGAACTCACTGGTGACATCTCCTGTCACCCACATGCCAACATCCTGCAGTGCTATTGTGCCAAAGTGCCACCCACGATGCTTTATCCTTTTTTGACACCTCTATTTAGAGGACTATCATTTACATATAATGTTTGCCTTGTTATATATTTTTATCAAAAAGTCTAAATCTAAAAAGTAAATAAAATAAACAAAAGTTAGTTCTTAACGTTTTTAGGATATGTTATATCTGATATTTAGACAGACTTGATATTTTTAATGTGTTGTCATTATTTCCTTAGTATTACTTTAGGTGCTAAATGCCCTTATATGGTTACAAAGGTGCCCCATACAATTTTACCAGTTGAAGGAAATACACTAATGTTTTAGCAGGAGTTGAGGAATTATGAATAACTGTGGTTTGGTTGTCATTCAAATTGTTAATATGAATTCAACTTTTCTTAGTCATAAATGGTATATAAGAGATTAACATATGCCCAGTGTCTGGGATATCGGTTTTCTACTTTTCATTATCCTGATGTCATACATTTAAATACAGGGACTATATTTTCTATACATTCTCCATTGTCAGTGCAGGGATGTTTCTGTTATGAAACCCTGACATTGTCACTGTGTCTCCCTCTTTGTCACTGCCATACGAGCGGGTTGTGACAGGTGGGGGCTCATCCGGCATTCAACATAACACATCTTTATTATAAAACCAACAATATGTATGACGATCAATTCATAGAGGCACACCCAATTTATACTATTAGGAACAGGACAGGTCCAGGTGTTCCCTATCAGGGGCTCCTCCCTCTTCCTAGTCTCCTGCAACAGAAACAATTAACAAGGACACAGCAGAAAGGGAAAGGAGACCGTAGCGCCGAACAGAAATTTTAATTCTACATTTTAGAAGACCCCTCATAATTTCAATGTGGGTATCTGAGTTTTAGAAATCACCACAGTATCGTCATAGATATTTTTACTCCTTCACACAGAATAACCACTTAAATAGAGAAAATTAGATGGGAAATTATCAGTACAATTTTATTAATGACTACAGAGAGCAAGTCGGTAAACAAAGTAATGACTACAGTCAGTTCAGTCTAACGACATGGTAAGTTTTCATTGGTTGACAAGGTCGAAATGAGTATATGGGTCTAAACTAAATAAATCATTCCATCGCTCAAGGGGGAACACGTGTTAACTCCCAGTATTGAAAAGACATGCATGCACATAGGAACACAAATGCATCTCAATCATTTTACACTGACCTTCAGTGTCTCAGAAAGGCACATGCAATCTATTTGGTGACCTGGCGTAGGCACATGTTATCTTTTTGGTGACCTGCCGTTCACTCTGCCCTATACCCCACATTGGACCAACAGCTTAGAGAAAGTTTTATTATCAGAACTAGATGAATAACAGTGTTTGTATCATTCAGCATACATGTACTCAATCAGTACAATCAAGTAAACTGTAGCCTTTATTTATGTCTATAAGATCAAACATTTTGTTCAAATACCTAGCCAAGCAGCTCGAGTTTCATAACCAATGTTTCCTTGGTTTAACACTCCCTCTAGAAACAGCTTTTACGCTCATTTATACAAAATCACATGGTTATTTTTGTTTATGTGTGGTTCTTCAGTGAATTCCAAGAACTCTTTGAAAACATCTGCCACTGATTTTGCATGGCACCAAACCCCTTAATGAATATGACTCCACGGATGTTAAGAAATACCACATTAACTCTTTTTTTCTCTTGAACTGTTTTTTTTGGTGTGACAAAAAAGTCCCCAGTGGAGAAGGTGGACAACTTAAAGTGCCTTGGTGTGCACATCCCTGAGACTCTGATTTGGTCACTACACATACACACGGCAGTGAAGGAAGGATTGGCAGAACCTGTTACACCTTGGACACCAGGGGAAATTCAGAGTATTCCAACAACTACAAAAACATTTCTACTTGTGCACCATCGGGAGCGTCTTGACGGGAAATATCACCCGCTGGTTTGAGAGCAGAACTGAGCGGGACTGCAATGCCCTGAATAGAGTGGTACTTTTGGCATAGCGTATCACCCACTGGGCTCTCTCCGGCCTCAAGGGCAATGTACACCAGGGTGTAAAAGACCAAGGCCAGTAGAATCATTTAGGATCTGAGTGACCCGGAAATTAGTCTTTTTGCAATGCTGCGGTCAGGGTCCACCAGGGCAGTACTGAGGGTCAGGAGAAGCTTCCACCCTGAGGCTACCCGCATCCTCAATGAGCACACTCCATGCCCATTTCATATTATTTTATTCTTATTTTATCTTATTCTGTTATTCTTCATATTGTTGCATATTACGGAGTTGGCGGGTGTACATTTCACTGTCATTATACTTTGTGACAAATAAAATCAAACTTCTTACTTTTTACATTTAGGGATTGGCACCATGGCCTAACTTGGCTTTGTTTATGTGAAACATATGAGGTTTACAACTGCATCGTCACAGCAAATAATTGAATTAGAAGCATCAACACCTTTACCCCATGACGCTGAACAAGTTTAATTAGGTTTGGCAAACCATGATGTAGGAAAGCGAGAGAAGATCAAAGATCTCACATCCTTGCACAGCTACATTTTGACTGCTTTCACACTCTTTTTGCTCATAATGCTTTCTTTATCTGAGTCTTTATAGCACTATTTGCTTTGTGATTATGGCATGGTTTCTGCAATGTTTTTTTGGGGTAATATGGTTTTGTTGTCTGCTTTAAAACCTAAATTTAGATCCATATATGGCATCCTGTCTATGTAAGAAAGCGAAGTCAACGATGTGGTTCTTTGGCTGACAACCCACTTTAGTAACTTAAAGTGTGATTTTTTTTCTGTGGTGACTGGTTTGTTGACTCTGTGGCAGGTCATTGAGGCGGTGAAACCCAGGGCATTGATGTGGAATAAATTATAACCCTTCAGTGTATTCAGGTACTTTACCATGCCCTGGTATGAAACCTGTCCTACGCAGCTTTTCTGCGAGAAAGTTCTGTTTTTACCATGGAAAAACCTTGCATCAGTACTGTCTATTTCTAGGAGTTAATTCTATTTTTTTCATGTTATTACTGCTGCCGCTTTAAAAACCGTACTAAAAGCAGAGCAGAGAAATTGAGTGGTTGAGCATGCAAATCTTTTAAAAAGCAAGAAAAAGGAGAAATTTTATTATATTATAATATATTTATTACTGATTTGAAGCCACCTTGTAAGTATGTAGACACCTGTAAAGTTAAATGTCATGATCGGTTTAACAAAACTGAGGCGATGCCTTGTCAGAGCTAGTTCAAGCAGGCCACTCACACAGCATTTATCCACATCACAACAATCAACCAGTCGCATACGCTAAATAGTTTAACATGGCCTACTAAACCACAGTCACTCACCACACCTGCTCCTACAACTGCTCACTCACTGCTGCACCACATCATGCTTTTGCTCGCTGCTGCACCACACTATGCCCCTGCTCTTGCTACTGCCCACCTCCACCCCAACTTCCACCTATTTAGGATCTGTTGCACAGTATCCGATGGGGGGGTCTGCAGATATCTGCTCCCTATCAATGCTTGTTCACTTAGCATATGTATAAGACCCCGTGCAGGGAAGCAGTCAGAGCAGCAGGCCCTTGATGCCATACTCAATGTATTACCATGTATTGCAATAAACTGTTAAATAAGTTGTCCTGACTGAACTATTTCCAAAACTAGTGTCTGGAAATTAAATAATCTAAATTAGTCTTTTAGTAGGACAATGAAAGTGGCAGTGTTTACTCTTCTAAACACATCAGACAAAAAAAATATTTCTACTTCTGTTTGATCCGTAATCAAAACATTATCTTTCCTATTACACACTCTTGGCTATAAGTCTTAGTCAAATAACCCTACGAAGCAAGATATTTAAATTTTAATTCAGTCTACGTTGAACTACTGTACTATGCATTAAACATCAGACCAAACATTATCAGTGCCTAATAAAAATAATGAAATGATCCAATGAGGCAATCTTATAATGATCCCCTGATCATGTTGCAATGATATACAATTCTGAAATTAGAAGATGAACATATTAAAACAGATTTAAGGGACTACATGTATTGTTTGATACTGAAATCACAAACAAAAAAATCTACTTGCATCTTCTCTCCCCTTCCCTTCCATACAATTTAGGGGGGATTGAAAATGGTTTTCAATCTGCATCATTTCCCGATCTCTGTTCATGTATATTGTCAAATTAAAGAAAAATAAGTCTTTAAACAAAGAAATTACATTCATCCCAAGTTTTGGGTTGACAAGACAATACCTAACTATTAGAATTAGCACAGACTCTTAATTTGTGACAACCAAATGTATTGTGTTTTGTAAGATATCAGGAAGAAAATATCTCGTCAGGTTTGTCAAGGATATATGAAGTAAGGACAGAAAGATAATCATTGTTAATGTTATGGTCCACAACACCACAAATAAACGTATTCTGGTCCATCTCCTACCAGCCAGGTGTTCTGATTGTGTAATTTAATAGTTTCCACAGGAAATGACTATTATCATGCCATTATCATGCCTAAGCATAATATTGAGCTTGCAAAATCCATGTTGTCTTTTCATGTAGGTAGTTTTGCAATATGGAACTATTGAGAAGATTAAAATTTAGTATAAAAGTTATTTAGGAACATCTAAGAATTTTAAGGATATTTCAAAGCTTAACTACTGTTATGAGACAAAGAAAACCAGGTACATTTGATTGCTACAGGAGTGTTGACCCTGTCAGCTGAAGCTTTGGATGTACAGGGCAGGGCTGGGCAGGGCGAGAGGCTGTGTTATGGTTATGTTTATGGGCCGTCATCGCTGACCACCCCAGTTAAACATATAAGTACTTACAGACATAAAGTGGTCGCCTTTATGGGTGTGCCATCCTCTGTCACCCAGAGAGCAACAGCCAGACTGACTGCTATGATAGCCTTGAATATTATTATTGCTTATATAAAAAAGTTTCTGGACGGGACAACGCCTTTATAACTTTTTAAAGAGCTGTTTTTTAAATCTGTTTTGCCTCAAGTGACATATTCAGAAGTTGTCCTGTAGACCAAAACAAAAATAAATGTATTTATGGAAAATAGGGAACAAATCTATCTGACATCGTCAGACAGTGCGTAAGAAAATAAGAAACACTACATGGGAATTTCCCCTTCCCCCTGAAAACCGACAAGCAGCTGATATCAGACAGGAAATGAGTCAGTCCCAGCACTGGCTCCACTATTAACATTGGTTCAGACTAGTTGAGGCTAGTAATTATCTACACTTTTTTTATGTGGATGTCTGTAGAACTGTGATTTGACCTTGCATAACCGAGGTAGTCAAACCATGTAACACATGCAGGTATTAAACCTGTATCTTTTGCAAGAGTGCAGCTGAACACTTGTTAAAAGTGCATACAGTTGAAGTCGGAAGTTTAGCCTAATGCCTAATACATTTAAACTCAAGTTTTTCACAATTCCTTACATTTAATCCTGGTAAACATTCCATATCTTGGGTAAGTTAGGATCACTTTATTTTTAAAAAAATGCCAGAGTAGGGAGAATTGCATATTTCAGCTTTTATTTATTTCATTACATTCCCAGTGGGTTAGGGTTAGAAGTTAGTTAGCATTTGGTAGCTTTGTCTTTAACTTGTTTCACTTGGGTTGTTTCGGGTTGCCTTTCACAAGCTTCTCACAATAAGATGCTGGAATTTTGGTCCATTCCTCCTCACATAACTGGTGTATCTGTAAGGTGTAACTGAGTCAGGTTTGTAGGCCTCCTTGCTCACACACACTTTTTCAGTTCTGCCCACAAATGTTCTATTGGATTGAGGTCAGGACTTTGTGATGGCCACTCCAAACAGTGAATTGTTTGTCTCATCAAACCAGAGGACATTTCTCCAGAAAGTAAGATTTTGTCCCTATGTGCAGTTGAAAACCATAAACAGGCTTTTTATGGCGGTTTTGGAGAAGTGGCTTTTTCCTTTGCTAAGCAGCTTTTCAGGTTATGTTGATATAGAACTCGTTTTACTGTGGATATAGATCCTTGCTGTTTCCATTGTTTTTTTCTGCATCTTCACAAGGTCCTTCGCTGTGGTTGTGGGATTGATTTGCATTTCTCGCGCCAAAGTACATTCATTTCTAGAAGACAGAACATGTCTCCTGCCTGAGCAGTATAAGACCGCTGCGTAGTCCCATGGTGATTATACTTGTGTACTATTGTTTGTACAGATGAACATGGTACCGTCAGGCGTTTGGAAATTGTGTCCAAGGATGAAACATGGAGGTCCCACAATTTGATTTGTCCCATGATGTCAAGCAATGAGACACTGAGTTTGAAAGTAAGCCTTAAAATACATCCAAGGGTACACCTCCAACTGACTCAAATTATGTCAATTAGCCTATCAGAAGCTTCTAAAGCCATGACATAATTTTCTGGAATTGTTCAAGCTGTTTAAAGGCACAGTCAACGTGGTGTATGTAAACTTCAGACCCACTGGAATTCTGATATAGTGAATTATAAGTGAAATGATCTGTAATCTTTAGATGTTGACATACACTTAGTTAGCATTGGGTAGCATTGTCTTAAAATTATTTCACTTGGGTCATCTCGGGTTGCCTTTCACAGGCTTCTCACAATAAGTTCCTGGAATTTGTATGGGTTTCCTCCCACCATAAAAAACATGTTAAGGGCTAATCCTCCTCTCAGTGCTCTGACCGAAGCACTGGCATAGAACTGGAGTTGGTCAATACGGGGTCAGGTCAACATGGCAAAAGAGAACTCCCTCTCAGTTGGACTTACCTGGTTCAATAATGGTATAAACATGTCTGTAAACAATAAATATATAAAATAAATTGTGTCACCCACAAAGCAGATGTTCTACCGACTTTCCAAAACTAGTTTGTAAACATAAAATCTATGGAGTGGTTAAAAAATGTGTTTAAATTACTTCAACCGAAGTGTACGTACATTTCCAACTTCAACTGTATCTGTTAATGACATGACATACTTCAAAAGCTCAGCTTTATTTTTGTTGAAGTGAATTGAAGACCAATTAAAACAGAAAAAACACAAACGTATCCTGTTGCTGTTAGTCAGGATGACAGCCTATACATAACTTGTCTAACTTGACTCGTAAATGTTTGGGTAGTCAGTAAACTACATGATTATATATATATTTTTATAATATAAAAAGTACATGTTTATTTACCTAAATATTAAAAAAAAAATGTATAAAACTATAAATATAATTTATATTGTAAGGATTTGGTTTAAAATGATTTATTTCATGAATATATTTAATTTATTTATCGAATCTTTGGTATATATATAAGTAATCGATACCCACATTACCTCTAATCTTCACCTGCTTCTAGCCATCCACTGAGAAGTGGCACACTACTTGGATTCTGACTTCAGCATCAATGCCCAGCGCAGATTAATAAACCAGAGATGACCCGTAAGCAGCATTCAGACTAATGGATTAACTTCTGGTAAGCTTTAAAGGAAATTGGATCTCAAAATGCATTGTTCAAGGATGGTGTGAAATGAACTTTCAACTGACTCTCAAACTCTTTTCTATTGAACAACTGGAAAATAACACCTTTATGCAGAAATGTATGGATACCAACGATTTATACCTATTCACAGACTTTGAAATACGCTACCAGTCATATACCGGTTTATTGAAATGTACGCAATTTAATGTCTTAGTGTACTCTGAAATTAAAGCATAGAACAAATAAACAATTGGAGATAAAAAATGTATCATAGAATCATTTTCTTTAACAAAATTGTATCTATATTTTTGACTCCTGGAACCAGCAGAAGAACCTCAGACCATCACGCTTCCATGTTTGACAGTTGGTGTCCCACACTGAGGTTACAGGTTGCGCATCATCTCTCAATTTGATGGAGAATGTAAAGGGCAGTGTTCCGAAACCATCAGATACATCTGCATATTTGTGTACTATGTCATCATGAGCTAGGTTTGAACTGTTTTGGGAGGCACTCTTGAGTCTGCAGATATGCCATTTGACATATAATATAGACTCGTTTTACCAAGCCCAAATCCACACATGCCTTATCCCCCAGCAGAGACTCATGTCCATCAGGTACAAACATCAGTTGGTGAACGCTTCTTACCCTTAACACTTAGCCAACATGTAGCCTACCCTTTGTCTCAATTCTTTGTCCATTATATGCTTTTAAAGACACTGGTTTTGTTTTGTATCTTGGGTCTCACCTTCAGATTCTGAGCCTCACTCCAGCTTATTAGGTTTGGTCCAGCCCCTGTGTCCAGCTTAAAGGGACATTTCATTCTACCTTTTCACTTAATATTTTGCTTCAAATGTTAATTACAGTGTTAATTTGCCTTATAACAAAATAATCTCGGGAATAGGATTTTAAACACGTTTTAATTTTTCATGCTTGGTGTTCAAATATAGTTTGCCATTCACAGTGGACCATAACACCCAGAAATCCTAGAGAATTATTTCACCACCCTCTAGGTCTAGGAAATGGGACTAACGATGTCTAACGATTGACATGCTTTGGCGTCAGGTTGTGAACAAACACTGAACTATCTAGCTATGTTTTCGAAACACAGACGGCCCCTTTGCTCATTGTAGTCTTTTAGAAAAATAGCAGTTGGAGGAGCGTGTCTATCTTGTAACGTAGAGAACAATAGACACATTGTTGAAACATGCCAAATGGAAGAGGACAAACATATCTGTTTCCATGTAGGTTTATACAGCAATCTTGATTGTACAGATTCTTCACGGAATGCAAACTGGAAAGGTACATTCATTTTTAGGATTGAGAATCCAAACAATACACCCTCTGACATCATTGGGGGTGCGTTCTCAGAATGTGCTTTACAGACCAGAGCAACCAAGCGTCACTCCCCTGTTGTCAGAACGACCATGCTCCCTTTTGGGGGAAAACAATCGGCTGAATCGGTGTAAAACCGCCGGTGGCAATTGGACAAACAAGTGTCACTATTCCTAAAAGCTGTCTGACCATTTCAAATGTAATTTGTAAATGCACCATAACTAAACAAGAAACTGGCTAACGGTTACTTTTAATCATTAACCCGTATTCGTATAATTTAATTAACTTTGTGTGAGGGGGCTCTAGCTTGGCAAGGCTGCTAGCATGCAAACAGGTAATGTTGCAGGTTGGCAACGTTAGCGATTTTCTTAGTTCACATTAACGTCACATTGGACAGACTTAACTCTTAACGACAGAAAAAGTGACAGATCAGGCAGATTCAATATGGTAGTTGAATATGCCAGGATCTGGCATATATGGGCATTTGGTTTGGTCGTTTGTCCACTTTGATGGAGGAAGACTAAACTAAGGACACCCATACCTTTCTTACATTTTTACTATATAAGCATGTCGATCAAGGATTATTGAACATAATATAATTGTTTGCCTGAATGGCCATGTGATTTGGGCTCTTAATAGCTAAAAAGCAACACTGTGTTCTTACTTTATGTTATCATATTGTCAAAGACCTCAGATTTTGTATTGACAGCCAGTCAAAATGGATGAGATGTTTTCCCCCAAAAGGGAGCGGGGACATGACGTACGGGCAAAGTTCCTGGTTGATTGCTCTGGTCTATCAGTGTTCGGAATATAGAACGCCATTATGAATCTTTTCTCAATTGTCCAGTTGTTTATAATAAGAGGAGAATATTGAATTAGTTGTTGTTTTTGGGTGAAATTCCCTTTTAAGGGAACTATGGTGTCATTTACGCAGCCCCACCCGCCCCCATCACTATGCGTGACTCCCCAGTTAACGCTGCGGAGTCCTTCAACCTGCCAAAGACAGTGATGGTGAACTTCTACACTGCCATCATTGAGTCCATCCTCACCTCCTCCATCACCATCTGGTACACTGCAGCTACAGTCAATGACAAGGGCAGGCTGCAGTGAATCATCCGCTCAGCA
>JAVQIZ010197150.1:0-60898 GCA_036023535.2 Galaxias brevipinnis | reverse complement strand
CTCTCTCCCTCTCTTTCTCTCTCTCTCTCTCTCTCTCTCTCTCTCTCTCTCTCTCTCTCTCTCTCTCTCTCTCTTATTCGAAAGTAAAGTCTGACTGACTCTCTTGGTCAAGCAAGAACAAGCTGCTGTCCTTTTAACCAATCTGAGGTTTCTGGCTAATTTCCACCAAGCAGTAGGTAATGGGTCGGGTCAGGTCGGGTGGGGTCGTTACTTATCGGAATGGGTAAGGCCACCATCTGTGTGAGCACCCATAAGGTAGAGATCATTCTGTCAATCTTCCTCAGACATAATGAATATATAAAATAATTAAGTAATTCTACATGGAGGATTTTTAGAGATTCCTCATATTATTTCCTAGGTAGAAATTAGTACACTGCATGCACATTTTTTGCTCGCCAGTTCACAGATTCTTACTCACACAAATTAATGACATATTTTTCTTACAGAATATTTAGAGTTGGTTTCAAGCTCCTCCCCCTCCCTCAGCCAGCTGATCATTGGTTTGGGGTTTCCCTGGGCGGTGCAGCTAAGCAGGGTGCTGCCCCCTTCCTTAGCCTCCACATACTGTGGTGGTGTTGTGGAAAAAGTGGGAGGGGCTGTGGGAAGAAAAAAAAGAGATAGTCAGTCTCTTTGTTGAAAGAGTTGTTAAATACTTTGAACAGAGCATCATTTGCATGATCTTGCAACGAGTTATACATACATTTCCCTCACAGGCACATAGTCACCCTCAATGATCAAACCACTCAGATCTCCTATAATAAGTAATTTAAATCCCTGTATTTTTCAGATTTACGGAAAGGTTTGCTCCCATCTATTTCAAGCGAACCACTCCAGGAAGTCTCCTGAGGAAACTGCTCTTAATATTTCAAGGTAATTGTGCTGAATTTACTAGATAGAAGCCCAGCGGGTCACGATCAGCCTACAGTAGTCTCGAGTTTAGAAAGCACACAAGCATGCGCTCACACTCGCACACATACGTCACACACACCTGGTATGGTGTTGGGGAAAAAAATAGACCAATTAGCACTTTGAGACATCTGCCTGTCTATCCTGCTTCATTGGTCCACACAGGGAGAGGTTGATAACATCCACAGCTGTTTATGAGTTCACCTTTGATATTGTGACTAAACTGGAACACATTGCAGGACAGGATACAGGAGATCAGAGATTCAACCTAACATAGAACTCTTTCCTGCTCCCTGACCAAGGCCCTTTGTGTGCTCAAAATCTGTGCTTGTTAAACAAATAAATGATCGCATGAAGGAGGATGAAACATATTAAGATTAATTAAATATTAAGGGGAAACATTTACATATTGTTCTTTGTGCTTCACCAAACTGTATGATTTTAATTCCTTTAAATGATCACTTTGCTGTTCACAGTAATATGGTTGCGATCATGATTTTTTTTTTTTATTGACCACACATAATGCTATCTATCTTGCTTTTACATGTGTAGTCAATAAACATAAGTGGATCTTTTCACCAAGTGGATCATACAACAAGGGAGTACCTTTCCGCCATAAGGTAACAAATAAGCAGGAAAGTGTCCCCATACTTGGAGTGTGGTGACTAGGGGGTTGTTCTAGAAAACGCAAGTCAAGCATTACATTCTTGTCCTACTTACTGTTGCTCCTCATTTTCACATATCTTTTATCCCTCGGTTGATATCCAAGAATGCTCACTCTGCTCCCCTCTGTATACCACAAACCAAGCAGATTTACCACAGATTTACCACCATCTCTTCTCTCCTCTCTGTTCAAACCAAGTACAATTTACGACATCTCTTATGCCTATCCCTCCCTTTTAATTTCTCCATGTCGTTAACGCGACTGGATAATACACATTTATCTGATATGAGTACATTCCAGAAAGCTTGGGCATACACAGAGCTGAAAAGAGAGAAATGGGAGAATGTTATCTCTGGGGATTATCTAAGAAATGATGACGAATGCCATTGTATAACGGCCCGTACAGTACAGCTGTTAACCAATACTTTTTAGATTAACCGCTCTATCCTCAAGGCAGCAAAGCTCTCTTCAGACAATTGGCTCATAAAGTTATTCCAATCTAAATGCTCATATAAAGAGGAGAGGAGAGGAGAGGAGGAGAGGTGAAGAGGAGAGAAGAGGAGAGGAGAGAAGAGGAGAGGAGAGAAGAGGAGAGGAGAGGAGAGGAGAGGAGAGGAGAGGAGAGGGGAGGAGAGGAGAGAAGAGTCGAGGAGCATAGTGGACTTAGTGTCTTTTTTTGGGCACAAGGCCTTGCCATCTGACACCTGCCACTGAGTGGGCATGAATTCCCTCTCCACTTGGCAGGAAGTGAAGGGGGTAGCAGACAGGAACTCGCAGGAGTGTATGCAAACAGCAGCAGCCAAAAAAGATGGGCCGCCTTCAGTGTCTGTGTCGACTAGTGGAGAAGAGCACCTGCATCCCAAACAGACAGCCATTCACATGGCAGCAGTAACATGGAGTCTGAATGTCAATTTAGAGCCACACAGATGTCTGGAAACAGACACAATTGCTATCGTTCACTCTTTCCCTATTGCTTCTGCTAACAAGATAGCTTGACTCTTAATTCAATATACAGTCTGTGCTGATTGCTAAAAATGTAAAATCCTTCCACTGAAACCTGCTGTGCCTGCTCCTTCTATGCTGATGGGCAGATTATAGACAAAATACCAACACCTTTATTTCTATCAGAGCTAGGGTAGACTGTTCTGGATATGGGTGCTTTCACGTTCTTACATTGCCATTGTTGTGAAGAGAATAGAGTGAAGGACAGGGCCATTCTATAGTGCACATTCATGTGATCAATATGTAATCTATGAGGAAGAGGAAAAACAAGTCTGATTGTTAAGAGCATTCAGGAAGTGTGGAATTCCAAAAGCCTTTGCTCATGGGCAGGAAATTAGCTTTCAGTTTTTTATGTGTAACGGTCAGTGAACTGTATATATTAACAATTTTAATAGTATATATTTGTTTATGAGTTTTTTTGAAATACTTGTTAACAATCTCAATAATACTTAAACCAAGTGAGCCTTATGAAGACATTGGCACATAGCCTAAATTCCTCCATAGTCCAGACAGCTTAGTTATAGCTGAAAGATATGCAAGGAGGAATTGGGCAGAGCGTGAGAGGAAGAGAGTGAGTGAGTGAGTTAGGCGTGAACATTGATGAGGCTAGCCACAGAGACCCAGTGTGCCAGCACAGGAAGGCATTCAAACACACACACGCACGCACACACACACACACACACACACACACACACACATACACACAAACACACAGATGTTCACTCAGACTTCAGCCCCCCCAAGGGGAAACGCAGGTGACACACACTGGCAGTGGAACCATGAACCAAGCAAACAGAGAATTAATTTAACTACAGCTAAACACACGAACCATTTTGCATGCATGCATGTGCACACACTGCATGCACACGCACACCATACACCAAAAGCATTGATACCCTTATACTAAATATAAATGCAAAGAAACTTCAAAGTTTGCAACTGAATTGACAACTGACAATAGTTCTACAGTACAGGATTATAAAATTGCTTTTACACTTTCAAGACTATTTCAAATTGCATTTGTAAATGGTTCTAGGGATCTAATTCCTTGTCAGACATATGCACACAGCCAGTCAGATTAGAATATGCATGAGCTTCAAACAGTGTGCGAGTTCACAGACCAAAAATACCTTCTGTGTGTGCTCGACAGAACACTGCAGAGTGTCATCGGAACAAAACCGTGGCTCAGTGTTAGACGTCTCTCAGGATCCTGATCTCATGCTAATACCTGTGAGTGTCACTTGGAGAGCAGAGCTGCTTTTGGTGGACACCATCATTTATACCTTTATAGTCTCTGCATGGAGGAATAAGCATCCTTTAATGCAATCCAGCCACCCACAAAAAAATTGGAAAATAGGAAACACCTAGAGCTAGACTAGCAAAGGTCTAAAAAATTGCTATGGACATTTACGGCAGATAGGCTATATTTTTCAACATCACTGCAAGAAGAGTGGAATACAGGGGCCACTTTCTGACTTACATTGCTGCAGCACAACTTATTGAAATGTTTTACGGTATTGTTCTGAGAATATGGATACATTTCAAACAAAACCAATTATATGTTGAAGATATAAAACAGAAAAGGTGGATTCGTCTTAGTGTACTTTCTCCTACAAGAATATGAGGACAGACACACATGCCAGCCGTAGGCTTCTTTCCCCCACAAGGCAATTCCTGGGAAATGCAAAGGTGCAGATTCTTTTTTCCTGCTTGGTCATCTGTTTAATAGATCCCAGTGTATCCCAGACGATGCCTGCCCGGACCGCCTTATACAGTCCACCATTAATCCCTTTCTCATCAATGTCACTAAGGACAGCTGAAATGGAGTTGCGTGGTCTTTTTTAAAAATAAAATCTAAATTTGATCTAATGACAAACAATATGACTTAAATAAAATATGTTTTCCTTAAAAGCATCAAAACGTTTCACAGTAGGTCAAGCGCTCCTCAGACCTTCACAAATATGACAGCAAGTGAGCTGTATGGTGGTGGTAGCTGACTCACCGTTCACTGTGAGGTGCACCCAGCTGCCGTTGTGAAAGGTGTCGTACTGCTGCTCCAGCATCAGGACCCTGCACTCATACCAGCCCTGGTCTTCAGGTCGCACAGGGTCGATCTGAAGGGAAGCCTTCCCGTGCAAGGAGGCCCTACCTGGAGAGGGCAGGGGAAACAAGGACACTGAAAAGGTCAGCGCTGCAATAGAAAAGACAGAAAAACTATGCATATTGATTAATCAACTTCTTTATGACCGGTTTACATGGCTGGGAATGAGAAACGTCCAGTCTAGTTCTTCAATCTCCAGGTTTGACTCTCACTACAGAGAGCACTCACAGGCTGTGCTATGCGTTCGAAAACACCCAGTTGCCACTGCGACATTCATCAATTAACCTTCACAACGCCAGTGAATCTGTGTGACAACCACAGACAACGTACTCCGGTATGAGGGACACATAATAATAACAAGGTTAATCCAGAGCGCTCATATATAGTGTAGCTGCTTAGTTAACAACACAGTTGATTAGCCAAGCAGGTTGATCTATACAGTGCAGAAGCCAGATGTCATGCTGTGTCACATAATCCCTGACTTGCGCCACTTGGAATGCACATGATATAAAAATACACTATGCAGGGCCATTTATCAAGGTTGTGGGGATTTTATTTGACCCAAAATGAAAATGATTGGATTTGAATTTGAGCTGTTCCCCAATCCATACTACTTCACAACCTTTCACAATAAACAAATTACCAGTGGGCCCAGGCCAGAGGCAAGCTGCCTGCCAGTATTAGGATTAATGGATAGCATTACCTGGGGGGCAATCTCTGTCCTTAGCTCTCCTCAACTCTCTGGCAAAGCACAGAGGTTGAAATAGAAAATAAACACAAAAAAACCTCCTCCTCCCCCCCGCCCAAAATCCACCCTACCCCACACTCACATACATATATACATACACACACACACACAGACACACTCTTTTAAGGCTCAGGAGATGAATTGGAATTCTAAAGGGGGGAAGTCGCGGGGGATGAGAGAAGTTGAGGAAAGCGGGCGGGCCGTAAACCCTTGACGACTAAGCTGTCTGTCTCGCAGCTTCCAAGCCAGCCCCCTCTGTCACATGGCTGACTCTGTCAGCCCAGCAGACCTAAACACTGGCTCCTGCCCTGTTAGACAACTGCTTTGGGGATGAAGCCTTTTTTGCCCACATACTTTGAAGTGCAGATGTACTGCAGTGTAAGTACTATTGCCCGTTAGTTCACTTTGAGCGTCAGGTGAATGTATTGACGTTGAGGGCGGGCTGAATTGCTCTCCCAGCGCTGCATATAGATGCGATAGATACTCCCGCCCTGGGATGGCTGCCATACCTAGGGAGGAAAACGGACGGTTTTTGTGAGCAGAAAATCGATAACACAAAGGGAAAGAGGAAAGCAAATGGGGACTGCAGTCTTGCAGTAAAAAGGCAACTTGGCTTTAAAAGTCAGGTCTATTTTTGCCTTGGTGATGAAGTGCTGAGTGGGATGGGTGGTGGCGTGAAGGGTAGGGATCGACCTCCGCTCCGATCTGTCATACCCTGAGAGTCATGCCAGTGTAAACAGAGTTAACAGTACTGTATCTACGACAGAACAAGCCCCCAGGGCATACATACACACTGCAGCGGTGCCACGGTGTAAACGCTCCTGTGAACCAACACATTGTTCATATCACACCTTGTCTCCCCTGTATTGAAAAACCTCATGTGTGGGAAATAAAACATATATGATGATCCTGCCCAACACCATCTCATAAGCATAAAGATAGATCTTGAATATAAAGCTTTACCACAGAGGCAGACAAAAATAGGGGAATAAGCAGAGGGCGTGTTAAGTACAATATTCTCTCCTACTCAGGATAGAGGAAAGCCAGGATTTATTTGTATTATAAAATATGTTTGAGATACAGTAGCCCCATGAACAATTATAGTGAAAAATGAAAACTGCCTACAGAGAGTGAAGTTGGACGTTCCGAGCGAGAATCCCAGAGAAAGATCAGAGACTGTTAAAGATACAGGCCATACCAAGATGGGGATAAAAAGAGGCTAAAACTTCACAAGCAACACATATCATGTCTGAATTATTGATTGCTTCGTTGCCAGTGGGCACAAAAATAGACACTTGAATGCTGTAATTTCCATAAAAACGCAGGCCAAATTGACAGATCCTCTTAAGTCTAAAGTAGATGCATTAATAAAAGTATTTATCCTCAACTGATCAGACATGCGGCAGCTCCAGGGCAAAATGTCTGCCCATATATTCTTTACTATTTCCTGATATTCCAAATCAAGACCCAAATTGCATATTAATTTCTTAACAGCATGTAGTACCACCCATAATACAATATCAGACAGAAGAGATAGGCAGAGTTGCAGAGGTAAGCATAACCAAACAATGCAGTGTGTGAAAAATGGAGCAGTGATTTAGGCTTGATTACTTGCTCAGAGAGGTAGGGGCGGTGTAGAGCAGGAGAACTTAGGTGACTTCCTCCTTGGTCTGTAACTGTAATGTGTTATTCAGTTATCTCGCATCCTCTGCCTTCTGAATGTATATTTAGAACAATGTATACATTGGCAAAGTACTGCTCATTAACTTCCCTAAGGTATATATGCCATGTGCTCTCTGCTCACCCATCATGAATTATTTATCAGTAAAGACATAAAATTCCTTGGACTATCTCGGATGCTGAGACTAAATGTTGGTAGATGTGCTACAGGGGCACCCCTGTAATCACCAGTCTATAGTGAACTACAAACACTCATCTACCAGTGTGGAAAGTACAGTCCCATTACCGGGCCTGAGGTGAGCCTCGTAAAATATGGACCAGTATCAGCAACTATTACCAGAGCCCGACCGATACTGGATGTTTGGAGTCGATGATGAAATCAATATTTGGGATCAAAATATTTCCGATAATCTGTGATAGGCCCATATCACTATCATAATGTAGGCCCGTGTAACTATTATTACATTAACAAAGCACTAACACGGCGTTCTAGAACACGCATAAATCTACCAAATATCAAGCCTTTACAAATTCACACTGCGTCTGTATGTACAGTGGTAAGAATACCGTACTAGTAAAACCAACCTCAGGCCATATTGCAACGACACGCTGTGACCTGAGGAAACACTGAGTAACACATAATGCCCTATAGGAAGGATTGCTGTCAGGCAGGCATGGTGCTCCACAAGCTCCACTGGCTGCACTGGCTGCACCACTGTAGGTGTGTGACGGGGATTTTGTCCCCGTGCTCCGCATGCTTACTGCACCGAGCATGTCACTATAGTGCGTGGCTGAGCATGTATGTGCGGCAGAGGCAAACTGCTGAGCGAGGGCTATTTCCTTGTGCACTCGGAGGCGGCAGCAGCAGATGTATGCTAATTAAGTCTGTGCACCAGTCTTCTAATGGCTTTGAACACTGTGTGAGAAAAGAGAGGTCCGCAGTTAAAGCCCTTTCAGAGAACGTGCCAAGGGGACCCATGAACCACAGGGGCCGCAGTCTCTCTGGTAGTACATAAGGCGCTCTGTGTATTGTAAGGTCAGACCTAGGAGGCCAAACAGGGATGCCTTTCCACACCCCACACAGTGGTACAAACAGACACTGTGGATCCGATTGAAATGGCAGCTTAACGTTGTCTTCCCAGTCAATAAGATTTAGAGGTGAATTTATGAAGCACGTTAACATTGTAATTCATCTAACTGTGTGTCAGAGGCTGCCCTAGTTTTAGTCAGCACTTCATAATGAGATCCACTGCCAACACAACAGAATCAAATCTATAGGGGGACAATCTATATGAAATGAGTGCTAGAGCTTTAGCTCTGACATCCAGTGCTGTATCTTAAGCTTGAACTTTAAAAGGATCCTATCGTAGAGCAATACTTTAAACACAATTAATCAAGCCAAACTGTTCAAAACAATATGTTTGAAAATCAATCTGTTTGTTTCATATATTAATTTACGTTTTCGCTCTAGTCTAATTCACAGGCGGACAGAGGGCCTCTTACCGGTGTACTCTGGGTCCACATGGGGAGGGTAGAAGCGGAAGTTGATGAAGAAGGGGATGGGCACTCCAAACTTAAACCACTCCACCACGTAGGGGGGCTGCTGGCCGTCCAGGGGAGGGGACACGTCACATCCTAGGATCACGCTCTCTCCAGCGCGCGCCGTCACAAACCGGGGCTCCTCTCTCACTCCGTGGGCACCTGGAGTTAGAAAATAGAAAGTAGGCTTACCGGGGGTCTGTCAAATTAAGGAGAGGGTAAAACGATCTCACTGCACAATGTTGTAGCATGGAAGATTTGCTGACCATGCAGAGCTACCGCATTGCAATTCAAGACAGCAATTTAAAGACAACAACTTTGGAGATTGAAATCCAAACAGCTACAATATTGAGGGACACATTCATGAGAAATTGTGTTTTCATCAGGAGTTACCTCTGAAACCCATCTTGAAAAATGTCCATTTATCTCTAGAGAGGTTGCATGGACCTACTCTATACTTTACCATTCATAAACTCAATGTCAAATTGGCACTGTCTGTAAACTCCCTCACTACTTAGCCTGTGTGCACTGCTATTGTTAATACTAAAATGAGTACTACTACAAGGCTAGCACTCAGTCTGCAAAAAGACTCAGTCTCCACAGACCCTCTATCGTCATCCCTCTCCTGGTGAGAGTTGTGTGGCTGAGCCAAACTGTACTGTAAATGAGCTGCCAAGAGGCTCCATTGATCATGGCTGGCTGCTGTTCAGATGAGCTTTACTATGAGCGCTACCAGGCCTGGCGTTTAGCCATGGATGTCCAGGCACGCTGCCGAGCGTTGACCTATCGGACGTCTAAAAGGTCGGCGTACCTGCCTCAGCAGAACGCTCACTCTGGGAATGGATTTTCTCCAGCTGCCTCCCCCGCTTGCAGTCAGCCTGCTGGATCTCCTCCGTCAGAGCGAGGATGGCTACCCGCCCTCACCCAGGGGGAAAATCGCTTCAGGGATCAAGAGACATGCTGACGATCCACTCCGCAGAAACGCTGGCTGAATAACTTAGCACGTTCATTAACAGTATCATTTAGATTATCAAGGCTAATTTCTACAGGATGTACAGCGCCCATGTACAGTGGGGCCGATGGTGAACATGGTCTGTGCCTGAGGACAGACATAGTAATGGTGTCCTGTTCTGTGAAAGAGCTAATGTTCGGAGAGCAAATTTTTCCAAGTTGTATCCCTATTCCTGTTGTGTACAATAGGCATTTGTCATATAGCCAATTTCATATTGTTGCCTTCTCACTGAAACCTAAACATTCTGTTTCTATCTTCTTTTGGTGACGGGGAATGGGGGAGGGAGGTGAAAGCTCTTTAACTCTTTGGCCACTGATCCTAAAGGCCTTATGCATAGTGATTGTATTTACCAGTCTAATCTGCTTTATCTGGTGGGTGAGTTAATCCACTTTATTCCATTTGGCCAGCACAGCTTTTGAACTGAAACAGACCGGATTTAATCAAATTACACTATTTGTAAAGTGGAGCTGTGTTTTGCCAGTCACGGGCTTCTGTCTTGGAATCTGCTCAGGCATTGAGTCTCTCAAGAAGGAAGTCCAAAGAAAACACCATGAGAACCTAAGTTCAGCCCCGAATTGCCGACCTAGTATGTGTATGAGTCACTTAAAGATGCAAATGACCAATAAAGACCACAGTTCCTAAGAAATTTACCAGCAACAACAAAGCTACACTTACTGTAATTGTTGCTAAAAATAGGTAAAGTGACAAAAATAATATAAACTTAAACAAAGAGTGAGGAATTGCATGCACTAGTTACACTCGCAGTTATGACTAAATATCACCTTAACAATTATAACCTTATTATTTCAACTGGCAAAGTAATAATACAAGAGTAACAACAGCTGAAGCAACAACTGATAGGAGAGATAGGCTGACCAGTGGCCACAGACTGTGAGAGAGAGGGCCGTTGTGATTCTTGCATCATGCTAGACAGGATGCTGCCCTACACCATGAGCACTACGACCTCTTAATGCGCTTGTGGGGAAAACTGTATCCGTTGTTCATGTGGGCACAACACGATCACATGAGTTTCCAGACTAAGTCCTATCCAACAGAGTTGAGCCTTTGTGGTTTTTAAGGCAGGCAAATTTAAGGTGGCTCCTTATAAAGTTCTTGATTTGTCCATTAAAACTCTTTGGGTTCTAGGCCTATTAGAAACCTCAAGGGAACCGTGTGCGCAAGGCAAACATAAGAAAATGTATTGGATCAGTATGATGGTCACTGATTGTAAATCTTGGAAGACGGCATCATATGCTATGGAAATGCATTGTTTTCTCTGAAGATAGTTCAAGTTGCCGTCGCCTTACATTCGATTCAGGATCATGGCGGCATGGAGAGTGGCCCCAGGCCGTGGAGTTCCTATGAACACCCAGGATGATATACTGCTGGGCTAATAACTCTCCAATCCCTTTATGAGATCTTCACAAGGGGACGATCAGCACAGGCCAGGTCACTGCAACTGCCATGTTCATTTCCTTAATGGAGACACAGTGACCCGCTAGGGTTTATGCAGGCTTTTCAAGGAAACATATTTACGCTCTTAACAAGACATAAATGCGAGCTGTGCAAATCAGGGTGCATGCCATCTCCTAGTATCACCACATGGCAGTGGCATCAATACATAAGAAAAGATGGCAAGAATGATTCTGCTCTCTGATAGTTTGGGGCAGAAGACCGGGAAACAAGGAAAGCAAATCATATCGGTAAAAGTGTCTGAATTTAACCTAGATATTACCAGAGGTAAGGGTGATATGTTGCAGACAGCTAATAAATCATGATTAGACCTCAAATCATAGTTTGTGTCCAACCTATAAAAATAGAATTACTACTAAGCGCTCAACACAAATTCCTAGAGAGCCACGATTTACTCGATAAATTCTATCTGCATCTGTCCAGCACCTCAGCTATATCAGAGGTAGTTGATGTCCCAAGGTACAATGTGAGGGGAATAATTCCATGTTATTTGGCACAGGTTAAGTAGGCAAGTTCACTAGCAATACTGCAGCCAGTAACTCATGGCAAGCAGCCTCCTTCTGTTGCAACTCACTTAATCAATAAAAGACATCTGCTCTGAGTATATCAACAGCTGTCCAGGGCTGCAGATGAATCATGGCAGCCTCACAATAGGGACAGGGAGGGGTTAAAGTCACAGGAGATTTCCGCCGGCAGCTTTTAGAGTGGCAGTACCCACAGGGGCACTTGCATAGAAAGTACTTGCTACAGTACTAGCAGAAGGATATTATCACAGATTAGTGTATTGTTCTTCAGGCAATTTTGGGCAATAATTACATTGTTAATTGTCTGAAATATGTTGACATTAATAAGCTCCAATAGGTTACTGGGATAGGTGTATATATGAGCACAAACAAAATATCAATACTGACCTAAACAAAATCAACTAGGACATTGTCACATTTTTGGCTACTGCTTACAGTGTTAATACTACATGGACAACCGCATTCCCTAGGCAAACTGTATGGAGTAGTTAGTGGATATAAGATCATTCCAAAAAGTAGGCACCGTTAGTAGTGGTGTGTGTGTGTATGCGTGTGAGTGTAATATGTTATTTTTCTGTGTGTTTACATGTGTGAACAGGATATGATCTCAGAATTACAATGGACCAAGCACACAATGTGGAGGATGTAATAGAACAGACTATCACAGGAGTAGTGAAGGAACCTCAAGGACATGCAGCCACTGGGCTGGATGGGCCACTGACAGGGCGGTAATTGAATGCTAGCCTGCACGGGCTGAAGGTCACATCAGAAAACAGCCTCAGTGTGTATGTGCATTTGGATGTGTGTGTGTGTGTGTGTGTGTGTGTGTGCCTTTGTATGTGTCTATGTTTCTGTCTTTGTTTGTGTCTGCATATCTAACTAAGTAGTTGTGTAGTAGCACAAAAAGGCATCTGGCATCGCGACACGCATGCATTGGACAACATTCATGTTGACACCCTGGCAGACATTACCAGCAGTTCAAAATGCTTTCAAAAGTCCAATAATATGTCACAGAACTTACAGTGAGGTTGATACACAGCAAACAGTATGGTGATCCCAAATTGTATCACCTAATTCAGCAAAACGCAAAAAGCACATATAAAGTGTTCCATCCGGGGACTTCTGTATTTACTCAAGCATTTATGACTAGAATGGAATTTATACAAAACTCCCATTGAGAAGTTTGATCTAAAATCCAGAGCTGTGGATGAAGTTTAGGACTTGAAAACATTTTTATAAAAAGTATGATATTTCTAGAGCATGTAGTCCCAGTCATGCATAGTCTAATATCTATGAAATACAGAAAGAGGGATTTTCAGCAGACAATACTGTGACCTCAGTGTCATCCACCTTCCAAATCCATGTCTGTTCCGACAGACAAGGGTAGACAGCCCGGTCCTTCCATTCTCAGGCCTTCTATGACTGCACATACACTCCCCCTACACACAGTCAAGGCCCAATTAGGGAGGGCCTGCAGCCATGAATGAAATGGCACCTGCTCTAGCCTTTACACAGAGATATGTAAGAGACAGAATTAGAATACAGAAATGGGATCTAGAGTAGACTGCGGGGAGAGAGAGAGACAGAGAGAGGGGGGGGGGATAGAGAGAGAGAGAGAGAGGGAGCTTGTGAAATAAGCAAGACCTGCCGCAGGTTCGAAGGGCAGGCCAACACATGCATGTAGGGTGCCAATGTTGAACATTGTTGGCTATGATGAGCGCCAAGTTGAGTTTTATGTCACTTTGATGGTCCTCATGCAAGTACCAGCAATGATGGCCTCACTTTTTCAACCTTCTCCAATGTCTCTATAAAAGCAGTAAATAGTACAGCCATGGCCTGAAGGTGTTTCAAATTAGTTACGTAAGAAAACATATTAGTGCACATTAGTGCTTGTCTAATGTTAGTGGGCTATGGAAAATTGTGTTTGTAATCAATAACTTCGAACTACACATCTTCGAAATGAGCGTGAGTGATGGAATCTGCTCAATAAAATCAATGTCATGCCAGAGCCCTGCCATGTGAGCTACCCAAAACATCCTGAACACAGGACAGTGACAGTGCCATATCTGTCAATCACTTTAATATCCCCTCCCTCTATTTCCCTCTATCTCTCCACCTCTGTCACACACACACACACACACACACACACACAGAGGCACAAATACAGTCCACTACTCAGTTTCTCTCACTTAGTCAATAACACTACATTACCTCTCTTAAATTCTGCTGAGGCGAATAATATGACTGTTATTTTTACTCCATTTAAATCCTTGCACCTCCCTGTTCAATGATGGAATCCATTTTCCTCTTGGTTGCCTAAATAAAGCTTTGGCTTTTTTCCCCTAAGGACATCCCTGAGACACAAATACTGTAGACTCTCCTTCCCTGGGAGAAAAGACCTCAAGATAATTTCTAACCTAGGCTATGCACTACACATTGTGCCAGACACAACCTCATGAAGCAATAAACAACAACATTTGCCAAAATTAAAATTGGATGAAATATAGTGCACGGACTTATGGTACTGATAAGTTTGAGCATGAGTGAGGAAACAAGGAAAAAGTTCAGTCCTCCAACCTAATGCACATCTCAAAAACTGGCTTTCCCAGAATGCTGCAGGCTTTGTTTGCAGGGAGATTCCACTGGGACCATACTGGCCGGGAAGAGAGGGGCGGCAGCAGAGAAAACTGGCACATGCCCAGTGCTGTGTTGGCAGGAGTCTGTTATCCACAGCTTGAGCACAGTGCTTTCTCTAGACTGGGTTTACAAGCTTTACTCCCATCATTGGGAGGGAGAAAGTAGAGCATATGCCCAACAGTGAATATGTGTGACTATAGCTACTTCATGTCACATGGATGAATGAGTGAACAATGTTTAGGTGAATATGTAAATATAAAATGGAGTGAAATGGCATGATGAAGGTAAAATTGTCATGGCAAAAGCAATTGTCCTGTACATTAGGTCTTTACTGTTCGAGGAACACAGTACATAAGGGTGAATAATGAGCCACAGCTCTGAGAGCGAGTTTAAAAAGCATCTTGTTATAATGAGGGACGGAACATCAGAGAGAGAAAACTATGACGAGTCGGAGAGTATGGCAACCAAAGAGTCACTAAGTCACTTTCCAGGGTGGAGAGCAGCATGAAAAGGGAGAGGATGGAATGGTAAAGGATATTGGATAGGCTGCAATGGGATGGGATGGGGTTGATCGCGTTCTAACAACAGTCAATTCAGGAGATATATTGAGCATGTAATGAATGTCCAAAACCTTCAATAATTCCAGAATTTGTTTTCTTTCCTTATTCATCTGCTGCTCTCATTTCTTTGAAAGTGGTATTGATCGCAACACTGTAAGCCCAAATCCACCCTGATTGCTTGTTTCCAGCATTCGGACCCCAGCACTTGGCTACGTACTGTTAAGCGCAAGCTTAGACTTAGACACGTAGAAACATTGACATTATCCACGGTAACCTATTTAATGTGTAAAGTGTAAAACCATAGTCGGGGTGTGTTCCCTTAATCACTCCAACCTGAATTTAGTTGTCTAGCCAGGTCCTTGACTATGCAGCCTTAATTTGAAATATGTTTTCATCTCAATATGAACTTACCAAGAGGCCATATTCGTAAATGTGTAGTCAGTGTAGCCATTTGAATTATATGTGTAACACTACCTCACAATAATGAAGTGCACTCAACTTATTATCTTGTGTCTGACAACACAAAGAATAAAACACAGTCGGTACTTTAAGGACTAATAATAATACTGAATCACATCTAAACGGCTAAATCACATAGGAAGCTCAGGGTTCCCCATGTTTGGCTGGGCATCAGGGGTCAGTAAGATCAGTTAGCAGGTGACTGTGACTCGACAAATGTCTCCCTCATCTGGGCACCAATGGAAACACAAGGTTAAGTAAGTCCATTGATCAAAAATAGCCCTTTCATGTAAATAAGAACAAACTCTTATCATTGATATTGTTCACATGAACCCATTGCCCTATAGCCCACTCAATGAGGTCACCCAGCAAAGTTGCATTTGAAGATGTGGCACAGACAAGGAAACTACCCTTCTGGATGTATTTTTGAGAAACAGATAAATAAATATAACAATGTATAATTGGATATCAATATTCAAGTAGCAAATTAGTACATTTCTTATTCTTAAAACTATAGGGGCACACCCCTTTTTTTATTTGATTAGGTAAGACTAGTTTGACAGATCACATACACTCAATCAAATACACTGCACAGTAAATGTCTTAACACAATTGTTTTAGTGTAAATGTATTTGTTCTTGTTTTGCTGTCTTGTGCCACATAAGGAACAAATGATACTATACTAAAAATATACTTGGATTAAGCCTTTGAAATTCCACGGACCTTTTTTTATTGTGCATAATCTATAACCCAATAACCACTGCATGAAGCCTGCATAGGTAATAAGCATTATACCATTTTCTTGCACAGACTACAAATTAACCAAGGCTGAACTTTCACGTGACATGAAACATGCAGCCATTTGTTACAACAGAATACAGCTCTTGGGATCATCGATCATTATAAAATTATCACAAAAATCATACAGTATAGGAAAACAGACATGCAGACGCTAGAAATCATATATTATAGGCGACACAAGATATATTGCACTTCAACTCACCTTGAGCGGCCGTTCCTCTGGTGCTGAATACACTTGCTATCAGAGTGGCCACATACCAAATCATAGTACTATTGCCGACCAGCTATTACCACGCAAAGTGCCCCGTTCAACGAATCTTTCATATTCGACCTTGCACCGCACGGTCTCTTATCAATACCCTTATATTCATATTCTGAACTCTTTCCTCTTGGCGATTCCCTTCATGCGTTCCCTCCCCACTCCTTCCATCCGCATCCTCTCCCGTAGAGACAGAGCACCTGCACCGCCGCGATTGTAGTAGACGGGGCCGTTTTACGAGAGCATAGTGAAACCAAGTGTGAGAATGTAGCCAGCAGGTCCGCCTCTCCTAATATTGGATTGGTTGGTGATTGAGGCTTTGGGGCGTGGATTGGTTATTCGTCCGCCCCTTCCCACCCGAATGACAGAAGAACAGACGTGTACCAATTCAAGGTGAGTTGGAGCGTGCCGTAGTAGTGGAGCCGCAGTATCATGCGCATTGACATAGAGCCGATTCCGCATCTTTAAATGCCTTCCCCAAAGTGTCACCACGTGGCCCCATCATTGTTCAATATTTGTTCTTTAATTTACGGTCTATACACATAGCCTCATTCTCCATATCATTGTTAGCTACTTGTTTTGCCGCAGGTTATACTGAGCGGATGATTCTACAGGAGCGCATGGTATCTGTAAGCGATAGTGAGTCATCTGTCTGTCGCTCATCTTGACCCCACGGCTCTAGTAGTCACTGGTGATCTTGCAGTCAATGATGTGAAAGGTTGATTTTCTACTTTTGTCCAACACCATGCCTGCTTATGTGAAGGGTGTGGCGAAAGATGCAATACCCTGTGTTTCTCTGGTTACAAGTGCAAGAATGCTGCGTAATCATCCGATGCTGCACCCTATCGCGGAAACACAGCCTTACTATCCCCTTTCATTTTTCATGCACTATTATCTAAATATGTAGGCATGTGGACTACTAGCTACTTATTGCCTTTTAGATTAATATTCAGTTTGTCTTATTATTGAGTCGTAGTAGGCTATAATTTAAAATAGCATTAGGATTTCAGTTTTTTGCATGCATTTGTTTTCTTCAATCTCCATGTGTATTCCTTTCTATTAACCAAAAAAAAGAAAGCAGGCTCTTGGATGACCCATTGCTCTGTTTTACATAAGTGGATTGGAAAATGTTGCACCTCATTACCCAATAACATAAACATACATGGTATAATGACAGAGTTGAGAATACTGGACTGGAGTGCATGAAACAACTCAAATTAGGAGTGATTAATTTGATTCTTTGTTGAGTCAATTGCATTGGGTTGTGAAACTAGTGGCACTCAAACAAGTTCACTTTCAGTGCAGTTTGAGCTGCTTGGTTCACAGCACGCGTTATCCTCACAACAGATTTTCTCATGGGTCCATCATGTTTTATGGGAGGAAAATTTAGAGAAACAATAGACATCTACGCCTAGCTGTGGGTGGACATAACAAAAATCGGCACTGAGAGCTGTGATCAGCAGAGGTGTAAGTTGATCTATAGGAATCCCAAGCTTTAAATACAAGAACACCCTGTGCTCTAACAAGCGGATAATTAGCAGGCCATGCTTGAGTCTGGGAAACACCCAGTTTGCTGAAAGGAGTTCTATTTGTTTCGGGAGTCATTGAGGTGTAGCATATGATCAGGGGCACAAATCACAAGCAAACTGTAGAGAAAGTAAGGCATTTTCAATTGAAACAGCAGGCGTGCACGTCGCTAAATTATTGTGCTCCATGACAAAGACACTTTAAGGGAGGAGCTACCCATATACTCCCAATTATTTATAGGAAGGTGTCCAATAGTGGTATGAGAATGTTGCATAGTAAACTAAACACAAGGTCATTCCCTCCCTTTCTTGGTCTCTCTGTTTATCTTTCTCGTACTCTTGATCTCTCTCTGTTCCTGCCTCCATCTCACTCTTTCTCTCTCTCTCTCTCTCTCTCTCTCTCTCTCTCTCTCTCTCTTTCTCTCTCTCTTTTAATATCTCTCTCACTGTCTCCCTCTCTCTATCGCTTTCTCGACCTTGGTCAAAGTTGCAGAAGTGCTGACACAGAGCCTCTTCTTGACCAGAACATCTCATGACCCTCTGGGACAATAAGCCCTCTACACGGTATGTTTCCACGGTGACACACACATGACATAATGGCATTAGCCTAGCTTTATGAGGCAGGAATCAACAGTTTGGTCAGTCGAGCAGCAATGTGATTTATTATAGATTAGGGTGACAGACTGCAACAGATTGTGGAAGTTTAAATAATCTCCTTTTATGCTATACAACCTTTATTATCAGTTTTATTGTTTACTGTTTCTTCTTTCCATTTTCCCATCTGCATTAGTCTGGACTGGTAATTATTCTGCTGAGAACTATACAGCATAGTGTAATTACATAGTAATTACTCATTAATTAGACATTTACTTTGGGATTACACACATCAGCTATTAGTAAATAGCTAACAATTATGCTGTCCTCATTCAATTGAAAAGTAGTAGCTCTGTAGGAAATTACAGTTGCATATTTTTAGATTCCCTATTTCATAAAGGGGGAGAATTAGTATTTGCTACCTATTTTGTGTTGTCCTAAGGTTGTGTTGACAGAAAATATCAAAGACTTTCACAACAAACGGCTGGTACATCATTGATCTTATTCAGACACAAGTTTGTCATGCTAGCTACAGAGGTTACGTGGTCTAGCGCTCGGCATATAGATTTCATCTGTCACCATGAAAGTGCCAACCCACCATGGCACCGGTGCATGTTAGGCTTATCCTGACCCTGTAGCACGTGATTTATCCTGGACCAGCTTTGGTTAGGAATTAAACTGCCCTTTCCAAATACTTTGAGTAACATTCCCCAAACATCTGTTGCCCTGGGTGATGAGGAAACACATCAATGTGAATCCAACCAAACTATAAACTACTCCCCAACCCGATCAGATAGTGAAGCTATCCTTCTGTTTGGTCTTCAATATTACCCATACCTTATGTATACTATTCCTTTGCCAATCATTTAAAATTCCTAAGAAATCTCTAGAGAGATTATTTAATTGCCTCTTACATCAAACCATTTTCGGATGGGTTTGCAAACCACTAAATAGATGTCAGAAAATAATTTTTGCTGCACGCTGCCTCCTTCTACCAACTCAACTGTGATACAGTTCCAGCATCTACAGACATTATGTTCTCACTTCCATACACACAGTTATGCCTGAGCATTGATTTAGTCTTCATGCATGCATTGGGGTGAGACAGTGTGATTTAATGCAGTCAGCAGTCGCCTGCCTGACTCAATCACTGCAGGACACTACCAGCTGTCACCACTTCAGTCTGAATGGGTGATTCCCAGCACACTGATCTGTTCACTCCCTCTTTGGAGGATCAACACACTGATTGTCCATATTCAGCAGAGAAGCCATGTCAACTGTTTCTCAACTGAACTCTACTGGCCTGGAAGCAAAAAGTGATCCTAGAGAAGACATTGATTATCAGCATGTTTTGATGGGCGGTTTTTGGTCAGGTGTGAAATAAAAGGAGTGAAAGGAGTGGTGGAAAAATCTAACAAATATCTGTTCTCTCTCTCCAAAACTCTGTCTCACTCTCTCTTTCTAAAACAACAAACAAAAACACACATATATGCACACACACCCCAGTCATCCATATGTTTAACCCTCTTGATTCATCCTCTCCACACCAAAGTTACACTGACTGAAATTGGAAGAGGAAAGGTGTTGGCATTAATTTGTCTTCTCTTTTTTTTTCTTTTTTTTTTTTTATAGAAAATGTACATGAGAGGATGAATGGGCCTGTATGAAAAAGACACAAATGGAACATTTAGATGTAACAGAATTCATTATTTATTTAATAATTTTTTACATTTATTTCTTATTTTTTTACTTTTTGTTGCTTGGTTTCGGATTGAGTGTGGTTAGAGTCTTATTTTAATTTTGGAATGAAAAATAAATGTCGGTTTACAATATTTAGTAAAACCATAAAGTAAGTCCCAAACAATGGCACTAGCATTTCCTAGGCAATGGAAAACAATAAAGAGACTATACAAAATAATTTAAGAGAAAATTGTTTGTATAAGTCTTTTGTCTATCAAGGTCAAAAGCTACTTGATGAGATGGGAGAGAAGAGCAATTTACCTGGTTAGCATTACATAATTCCACTTGTCAGTCAGATAGACTATTTAGGAATGTGTCAAGGCTGAGGAGCTGAGGAAGGCAGTGTAATGTCAGATGTCTACAGTAGTGGCAGTGGTGGTGAGACAAAAAAACTGCCTCACAATCAGAAATACAGCTGAATGTTCCAAACTGGCTAAGGTCATGCAAACCCACAGGACACCTTTCAGTTCCCATGATCGGGTCCTCCAACGACATCAAAATCAAAAGCTTACCGATCTGCTTATAATTATCAAACTTTTCTTAAACCGATGTAATGGAACACTCAAATGAGAATCCTTTCACATCAACATTGGCTTGTGCAATCCTGCCTTGGCTACTGCCATCAGGCTCTTCACCTAGAAATCTCAAATAAGTAGGGGAAATTATAAATCCATCTCTCTTTATCTCCTCTACTCTGTCCCTCGCACACTCACTCTTCCTCTATTGTCTTTACTCTTTTTGTCAATCCTATATGTGTGTGAGGTGTGTGAGGGTGGGTGTGTGCATGTGTTAGTGTGTGAGTGTGTTTTTGTTCAGTGAAAGTGAGATGAGACAGAGAGTGATAGATGATTATCTTTTACATACCCTGCATATAAAACCATTTTCTTTAGCTTAAAAGAAGATGACCTGTGGGTCCCCAACGTGGAATTGGTCTGTAATTGTGATAACGTTACATTTCAGGGGTTAGTCAGGTATTTCCTTCTGCTAGACCCGCAAAAGAGAAACAGGACAGCTTCCTGGGTTTTGGAGGAAAAGCCACTGGAGAGCTCAACACACTCAGAACAAGTTTCAATCTCTCTCTCCACTTTATGTCTTTTTCTATTAAATTACTGGTATGAGTGAAACAAACAACTTAATTGGATAGAGGAGGTGGGGTGACATAGAAAATTAGAAGTGGTTGCTTCGTTCACCAACATATGTGAATGAGAGCTACAGTAGCCACGGTATTTAACTGTAGCTACGATATTTAAATTATTTTTGTGTGTAGCATAGATTAATCAGTGCGAAAAGGTCACCAGTGTTGAAACACAGTACTGTTCTGCAATGCACTCAAATGTTAAGTTCCATCATCTAGGCAACTAGCATCAACATAAATCCATAAAAAAACAATGCAATACTGTGCTTTCTAATATGAGTCAAACACATTGTGTGCACGCTCAAATAATACAGGCTTCTTGTCACACACCATTTCTGTATTTAGCCAGTAAGGTCAACAGTAAGCATGTTTAACACATCTACGGAACTTAATTTAGCAGCAAGGAGACAACTTTGGTTTCCATGGTTTCCATGTCTTTGCCAGGTGTGTGGTGATGCTTTTCAAATACTTTTCACTTTGCTGGCCATGCACAGACAGTTTTAAATGCTTTATCTACATTTGAGTGTTACATCATTATCATCCCCATGTGGCAGGGTGATGTTAGGTAAAGTAAAATGTTTACATTTATCATTTTGGATTGTATTGCAGCACAATGTCTAACAGCTTAGTTGTGAGGTCTATAAATATCACAGTGTTAATTGAGCTCTAGGCTGGGTGTTGCTTAACATCTAGGTCTTGCCATTTCCCCTCTCGAATGTCAGACAATTATTGGTGTAACAAACTCTAAAAATGTCTAGTTTCACTGTAGCAGTTGCACGGAAAGCAAAGAGGAAGTCTATTTGGCTATTTAGAATGTCTGAAGAAAACAAACATACTGACATCAAATGTAGAAAAAGTGAACTCTGCAGCATCTTATATTTTGACATTGCTCTTGTCTCAAATCTTTATTAAAGATTATTTGAGTCTGACATCGTACTTTTCTAGAATGGTGAGTGGAGTGGATCATGTATCTGTGATTAACCAGTATCATTGTATATTTGACTGGGTTGCTGTCGGTTCACAATAAAACATATAATTTATATTGAAAAATGTCCCATTTGTGCCAAAAAGGAATTTCAGCTATCATGCCATGAATGTTATTATTCTGTTCTCCTATCGTGAAAATATAGAAAAGGCAGTGCTGTGGTTTTTCTACAACAGCAGTTTTCCTACCTATAATTCAGTTTAAAAATAATCACAGCAAAGTACGTTGAAGAGCTACCTCCAAACAATATTTACAGAGTAAATTCTTTTTGTTCACATACTTTAACATAGATTTTTGTGATCTGCACGTATTGATGTACACCAAAATACCTTTACAATCATAATACATCCGGAAACTAAGGGGGCTATGGCTGATTCAAGGAGGAAAAATATGCCTTGTAATGGAGACATTACACCTCTCATGATGATTTTCTAAAGATTTCAAGCACACACCATCTTAGGATGTTGGCTATTAGCATATAGAGGGCTGGAATTAATGTCCTATGCAGCTCGTACAGTGGTAAATATGATGATACTCAGACAGTACGAGCAGCATTGTTTTCACTATTCAATATTACACATAGATATATATTGATAATGATATGATAACATCAAATTAGTTGTGTATAGATGTACTGTATACAGTCGAGTATTACGTGAATATGAATTGGTCTGTAAGGCTGGTTTCAAGTAATTACAAAACCTCTGAAATGAAGATACTGCAGGGTTAGGTTAGTGTCCTATTTGTATTCCCCTTGAGGAACCTCCACATATGTATGTATTTTACGAAGGGAATACAATGTGTACCAAACTTATATATAATTCAGTTAATACAAAGCAAAATAAAGTGAGAAATTGTTATAAACAATTGTCATTATCACAAATGCAGTATAATTTTACAATTTCCCAATGTTATTTTAGTGCACATGAAAATTGCAGTCTGTTAGTACACTGAAAGTAAGAAATGCTAAAACTGAGGAATGTTCACTATGCTTCTATTTAGCATAACAAAAATGAAGACCTAAAATAATTGTGCTTTAACAATTTTAGGTTGCTTTATTTCAGGGTTTATGAGTCCATTTAATAAAACAAAACTACTGCCAATTAAAATGAAAGTTTATTAAATAAAATATGACCTGGATGGTCTGTGGAAACTGGAGGGGGGGGGGGGGGTTCCAAAAGGTCTGCAAAATATTGTTTCATGATAATGTGGTTTTACACTGCCACCTACTGTTTTTTTGTGTGTGTTAAACTGAACTGAAAACAATAGACAGCCAATTTATTAAAAGTCTAACCTAATGTTTTTCTTTACAAAAACAGACTTGGTTTAGTCTAGTTTAGCCGTTGCCACATGTAGTCAGGATATATTGACGCTTTATCTTGTTGTTGAGTTGTGTGACCATGCAACTCCAGCACCAGCTTATATTTCCTCCCAGAGCCTCAGCTCTGCTTGCCTCAACTCATTTGTTCATCACATTATCACCAACATCACCATGCCTTATTTCACTACCACCATTGTTGCTAACGTTATTAGGTTACAATTATTAGTAGTATTATAGCCAAGTTAATAATAATAAATGAGGTAGTAGGACAAGACCGGAGTGGCGATTAATTTAACCAGACAAATTCGTTGCTCTTAACAGGTGACATGTGAAATATAGGGTGTGTCTATTCCGGCCAAAGAGAATATCTTTCACATAGGCTAAATAATATTAACGACGTCGCATGCTTTTCTCAAAATATAAAGGCCTACGCCCTTTGGCTCTTCTCGGCAGCCTGTCCATCTAACAAACAAGAGTGACCTAATCAAGTGTTTGCTAGCCTCTTATGGTGTGCACTGATGTTGATATATTACGACGAGACATATCTGCACGAACAGATAAGCGCTGGATAGCACTAATCCCCCTACCAGTGCGGACAGATATTAGTTGACCCACTGCCACTCAGCACAAAACTGCCCCGCCCTCTCCCCGTTCTCTCCGCCCTGATGCCCTTGTAGCTATGGAAACTCCTCTATCATGGCAACATCCACCACCAGCCTGTATGTTCACCTATCCTACGGATGCTGAGTCTGATCGTGTGTTTGTAGTGTGCAGTGTTATCGATAAATCAGTGGCATCAAGATGGCGATAGGACGACTCACTGCGTTTTTCATCCTATATTCGAGTATTTGTAAGTTATTGTTTCCCATTACCGTGAGCGTCGCGCATAGTAATTTCGATTGACTATAGCCATGCTTTGTCGACATTATGAAGGGCAGTAGCGACGTTTAACGGCTAACGTTTCGTTGTTTGCTAGCCAGCTACTACACTAGAGTCTACAGATAGCAGTTACACTAGTGAGTTAGCGAAGGGTTAGGTTATAATAAGGCCATTAAACTCGTTTGCAAGCTAGCAATTCATGTTATTGTTTTCGTTTCTTGCATTAGTATTCTGATTTGATTCGCAGCTACTGTTTAAGAGCAATAGAAAGATTAACATGTTAATACAATAAATCTGTCAGGTAAATCTGTTTTAGATATTTGTCTAGCTTGCTAGTTTAGTTAACGCTAGCAAACAAACGTTTGTTAAAGCGAAAAACTTCAGATAAAAAGACTCGTGCTTGGCTAGTGGTAAGTATCGTCATTTAACGTGGCCAATATAACGGCACGTCTATAGCTGTATTACCAGCACAATAACCAACTTAGTTATATTGAAGCTAACTGGCATAGGTAAACAGTTAAACTTACTACTACGACTATTTAATCGAATCGGTACAGTGCAGTTTGTTGGGTCTGCTGAGAAGGTGAAACACCGAGCATAAATATCCATGCTGCTAGTTATTCTAACATTATTACCTGGCTACATTCGACCTTAGCTATTTATGTTGCTGACGTTAAATCTTTCTGAAAGCAGAAGACCACAAATATGACGTTAAGTCAGCACAATATATGTATCCACAATTCATGTGTTCAGCGGTCGATGTTAAAATAACAAAGGCTACTTGGCAACTGGCCGGTTTACGGTGGCTTTGCAGGAATGTCTGGGAAAATCTTTTTTTAGATGCACTGGATCATCGGCTTGAGTTTTGGGGTTGGCGGTTGTTTTCACATCGCTTTAGAGTGCATGCAAACAAGAGCATTTTATATTGTAGCCATTTAAGATATAACTTAGGGAGACTATAGCCCAACTGTGTCTTTGTGCATTAACTGTTATCCATAACAACGAAGGGATTATAGATTAAAAACGAAAGATAGTCATACACTAACATCTGTCGCATTTTCTTCTCTGTTGTACTGTTAAAAGACTGTGGGAACACTATAAGTTCTTTTTCAACATAAAGGATTCACTGTTCATCCAAAATGTTTGCCTGTTAGACCTTCTATTGTATGTTGAAAGCTTTTATTGTTAACACACAATAGCAATCAGTTATTATCCTTTTTTAATTGAGTCCGCTAGCAGAATCCCACGGTCTAAAACTGTCTAGGACATGTACATCAGGCAGTGATACAGTGCTTATTCATTTATAACTAAATTGAATGATAGACTAGATTCACAAAAATGTTTGTCTACTTTACAGGCACATTAACAGACTAACTGGAATAATGTGAATTAAGGTTAATGAGTGTTTTACCAAAGATAAAGCACAGTGTTTGGGGAAAGATTAGCTGGAGAAGCACTCCTCGTGTCTGTCAGGATTGTGAGTGACTGCTGTGGGTAAAAATAGCTCCTAATATACAAGGTTGGAGAAATTAGCTGCAAAGATTGAAGCTGAGACCTGAGAGTCAGACCTCATCAGTACCCACAGCTGTGCTACTGTGACTGGGTGTTCCCGTTTGGCAGGACTCATGTTTTCGTCATTCACAGGATGAGCAGAGGTCTATTCAGCCCCCTTGTCTGTCAATCACTTAGCTAAATCTCTGTGATTTAGTGGAAACTAGGCTATGTAAAAAAACTGTAAAAAAAAAAAACAAGACACAAAAGTAAGATACTTTCTAATGCTGTGTCCTGATGACAATGGTGAGGCCTGACATGAAAATAAGAAATTAAACTTCATGTTTCACATTATTTGCTAGCATCGTATTGCACCTATTTCTGTGAGCTGCCCTACTTCCCACACTTTCTGTTCATCTTTTAGAAAATGCACGAAAAGAGATTAAGAAGATGGTCATCCCAAGTATGACCGTAAGGCTTTAACTCGTTAGGCCTATTAGGCCTACTGTACGTCTTTGTTTTTTGGGGGAAATTTGTACGTTGTTTGATGCAAAATGTTATGTGTGTGTCATCAGAGCAATACTCATTATTTGAATTAAACTTGTCTGCTTTCTCGTAGGCCACTTTCTATCACTTGGGGTTATCCTTCGAACAACAGACAAAGTTGTTTGGGCAAATGAGTTTGAACGTAAGTTGTTGCCAAATCTGTATTCAACTTATCTTCCTCTGCAGCTGTTGTTCCCTTCTAAAATAATGTGTTTTCCTTACAGCTATTGAACTGACCTGTTTGATAGAGTCAATTTCAACAAACAATCCCCGGATTGAATGGAAGAAAATAAAAAATGGCGTTCCTAGCTATGTGTATTTTCATAATAGGATTTCAGGTAACCACTTCTCAATAATACGATACCTTCCAGCGGCCAATAAACTGAATAGAACATTTTATTTTCAGAAAAACATTTATAAAAAAAAGGAAAACGTTTGAAAAGACTAGGAGTAGAGATCTAAAGATTGCCTTTTGTCTGTGGAATAATATTGTTGTGCTAGATGTGTATATGATTAAAAGTTTTTTTTCTTTTGCTCCTAATAATAGGGGACTTGGAGCACAGAGCACAGCTTAGAGAGCCAGCAAATCTTTTGATCTTGAATGCCTCCAGGTCAGACACTGCAGAGTACCGATGTGAGGTGGCAGCCATTGACGACCAAAAGCACTTTGATGAAATCCTAATCAGTCTTGCTGTCCGAGGTAAATATTTAGTTACAGTGCTCTCTACTAAAAATAAAAGCGTATTTAGGCGGTTTTGATCATGCATGGTTTCACTGGATTAAATTTACCATTGTATTGCAGATGTCTAGAATGTTTCTGTTCTGTTGTACCTATTTCTGTGTATGTCAATCATTTATTTTTTTTGTATTCTTTGCAGTTAAACCTGTGGTGCCACGTTGCAGTATACCAGTGGCAGTGACAGTGGGCACATCTTCAGAGCTGCGTTGTCTTGAGAACGAGGGCTTTCCTACCTCACAATACCGCTGGTTCCAAAACAATGAGGAACTTCCTCTGGATCCGAAAAGTAGCCCGAAGTTCTACAACTCTTCCTACACAATAAATGCTGACACGGGTGGTCTGGTAAGGAATCAAAGCAAGAAGGGGATATTGATTTATTAACACTTTCTTTTTTAAGTTATTAGTTGGTCCAAATTTACACGGCTATAGGCCTACCTTGTGTGAGTTAATTTTACACTTACATTTGGACACCTTTCTATAGAAATTCCGGCGAGTTAGGAAGGAGGATGCAGGGGAATACTACTGTCAGGCACAGAATGATGCAGGACAGGCACAATGTCCCCCACAGATAATGGAAGTCTGTGAGTACCATACCAAACAGCTGACTGGCAATCTTACATTCCTGCCATGATAACATGTTGTACTAACTTTGGACGCCTGTCATGGTGGGGTCTTGTAATACGTGTCAACTTGCATTACCAAAGCTGAAGTTGTGGGTAATCTGAATCTAGTTAAGTGCTGAGGTTGTAAACCATCCCCTTAACATTGGCCCTCATAGGTTCTTTCATTGAGGATAATAAAGTTTTTACTTGGAACACCTCACTAAGAAATGTGCAATTAATCCCACCTCTGGCTAATTTCAGATGACGTTGACATCTTTGGAATTTTCCTGAAAACAGCCGGGGCACTGGTTGCACTCATCTGTTTGGCAATGGGGATTTGTCATTTGCACAAACAGGGCTGTTTCTCTGGCAAGGATCTTGCAGAAACCAAGTAAGGCCATGTAGAGGTTTAGAGAAAATATTTTAAAAAACGTTATCTTCTTTTGTATCCTATTTATGAAGCAGCGCTGTACACTGTGTATTAAATGATACCACATTAATTATTAAGTACCATAAACTGGGCTGTAAATTTAAAAATATTACCTTCAGAGTAAATGTATGTATTTAAAAATGCGCAATATTTTTACATTTCAGCTACAAACTGCCAGCACAGGACGATGGAATTGACTATGGTGACACAGATGAGGTAAACAAACATTCAAACATGTATAGCAAGTGATACAAAATTATTACCATGCAAATATGATTTGTAGCCATGACATTTACAATAACATACATATTTTTGCTTTCATTTCTAACAGGGTCACTTTCGGCACAAATCATCATTTGTAATTTGACTCTTGAGAAAGAAGGAGAAGAAGAACAAAGAAAGACACACCAATCTAAATGCAATACATCCTGTTGATACACCTCGCATCTTACTCGTTATTTTATGATGCCCATAAATTATCAAGTTATCAGCTTGCCAAAGTAATCATGAGAAAATTGGAATTTTATTTTATGATTTCTCAAAAAGTAGATATTGCTGTTTCCCTTGAACATATTTTTTACTTCTTAACTAGAAAATTCATGTTAATTTTAATAAATTGTTCTAGCCTTTATTATGGATCAAACAATTTGATTTCAAAGCTGTGACATTTGAGCTTTGCCCACATGCTCATCTGAAATAATGCTAGAACATTCCCCTACAGTTTTATGGAGAAAATCTCTTTTTTACTTCCTAAACTTTATACACACGCACTGAATATGTTTAAAAATGAATTACTTCTGATCGTGATCAATCAAAAACAATTAATTTTATGGACGAGGGCTGTGTCTCTGATTTGTAAATATAATAGTTGTACAGACAATTAGTAACATATAAGGATAAAGAGTGTGATCTCAAATAATCACTTAATTTTCTGCTGAATACAAAAAAACTGAAGTTGTAAAATTATAAAACTATATCCCATTAATGCTGCAACTTACAGTATACTATAAAGTAGGTGAAGTATAATTTTTAAGAGTGCTGTTTCTGTGTATAAGTGACCTTCTGTGCTTTAATTATGACATTATTTTAATATTGGACATATTGTCCAGTTTTTTTGACTCAGTATTAAAACTGTGAATAACATTTTTTCTTCTTAAATGTTAATCAATTGAAAAAGTATACAATGTATTGTAGTTATGGCAATAAAACTGTTGAGACACATCTACAAGATAATGTGTAAAAAAAAGATTTACAGCACACAGTAGCTAAATCATATGTTTAAATGTTTCAAATTGAAATTATTGAATCACTTTGTAAACATTTTTTTAGCATTGGTATGATTTGTATAATAACTCAGGAACTGTTGTAAGTGTCCATGTTTGTTCTTAAGTCTGTGTGCAACAGCTAAAACTGTTTAACGCCCATTTTGGCAATATTAAAAGACATTTTACCTGTATATTGCATTTTAATTTGTAACGACATGCACTTTTACTGTGAAAAATACAGTCCTCAATTCCAACCCCGGAAGTGGATGAAAAGAGGAAATGATCATTTCACAACATTTGCTGTTTTGAGGAAAGATATAATGTAACAATTTAACGCAAATTACATTCTTTAGGAATTTTTAGGTTAATTGGTAATGTATCTCTGGATGCATTGTTGAATTCAAAAGAACGTAATCTTAGTTGAAGAGCAATCCGGTAAAGCGTATCGTATTTTCAGCGAATCGGCCTACTACTGTAAGTGTTATATCCAGCCAGGCCATTATTTAATCGAATTCTGTTGAAATCTAAAACCTAGTCTCAAAGATTTGCAATTGTCAACAAAATAGCAACATTGAATGTCAATTCGGATTAATTCGCTTAATTAATCTAATTTGATGATAAGAGCACTACTACTCGCGTTTTCCTATAAATAAGGAAAACCTAACCTGACTTAAGCAAAATCCTGTAAAAAGGAAAGCAAGAAAGCACGATGAGTTTCTTCAATTTTGGGCAAAGTGCAGAAATTGATGTAGTTTTGAATGATGCTGAAACGAGAAAGAAAGCTGAACACAAGACTGAAGATGGGAAGAAGGACAAATATTTTCTGTTCTACGATGGGGAGACCGTTAGTGGAAAAGTTAATGTAACATTAAAGAATCCCGGAAAGAGACTTGAACATCAAGGAATCAAAATCGAATTTGTTGGACAAATAGGTTCGTAGAACACATTTTAGCTATGCATTTTGCTATTCAACTTTTTTTATTTTATTTACAACCATACGCTTTTTTTACGTTCTCTTTTCACAGAGCTCTATTATGACAGAGGGAACCATCATGAGTTTGTCTCCTTGGTTAAAGACCTTGCAAGGCCTGGGGAAATAACTCAGTCACAGACCTTTGACTTTGAGTTCACTCATGTTGAAAAGCCATACGAGTCCTACACTGGCCAGAATGTGAAACTACGGTATGTAAAACAGCATAACCATTCTGTTGGCTTTACAACCAATGTAATATTACGAATTACTGTTTAACTGCAGGTTAACTTTGAACTGCCATTCGATCATGCGTTACCCTACCCTTTTCCTCAATGGCTGTCCCATGGTTTTATAGAAAGAGAAAGAAATGTTCCATTTCATACATTTCTATTGCATTTTCTCAAGAGCTTATGTCATTTGTAGGTACTTTCTGCGAGCTACAGTTAGCAGAAGATTGAATGACATCAGTAAAGAAGTGGATATTGTGGTTCATACTCTCAGCACTTATCCAGAACTAAATTCCTCAATAAAAATGGAGGTTGGAATCGAAGATTGTCTTCATATTGAGTTTGAGTACAACAAATCCAAGTAAGGCTGAACAATTAAACACCAAGATAATGAAGCACATTACATTATAAATTATCCTGACAAGGGAAGCAACATAGTAATAGTTTTATCGAAAAGGTTGTGAATTCAACAGTTTTAACATGTTTAGAATATTACATTCATATCACTACAATGGTGGCAACTATAAAAAGAGCCACTCTATTAGGTCATCTTACTGATGAGTCTCTAATAAGCTTCACTTTCACAGGTACCACTTAAAAGATGTCATTGTGGGAAAAATCTACTTCCTGCTTGTGAGAATCAAGATCAAGCACATGGAGATTGATATAATCAAACGAGAGACAACAGGAACTGGCCCAAGTGTATATCATGAAAATGACACCATTGCTAAATATGAGATCATGGATGGAGCACCTGTCAGAGGCAAGTGAATTTTCTTATGTTTGCTATGAGGAATATAGATAGAGATAGAGACTTTGGTCATTCTTTTTTATCCTGCACATTTTTGTCTGATCTTTTTTGTGCTGTATGATCCAGGGGAGTCCATTCCAATCAGATTATTTTTGGCTGGCTACGAGATGACTCCAACCATGAGAGACATTAATAAAAAGTTCTCAGTGCGTTACTACCTGAACCTTGTACTAATCGATGAGGAGGAGAGACGCTACTTTAAGCAGCAGGTATTGAACGCTTCTCATCTTACCAGTCACTGTTTTGACAGGCTTGTAAAGTGGTACTTGATGTGTTTTCCAGGTTTTTGACCGTGAACAAGTACTTCATTTATGCTATTTGCTAATCATATTCTGTTGTATAAGTGTACGTTATCAAGGTTATGACTTCTGTTCATCTTCACACCAGGAAATAACGCTGTGGAGGAAGGGAGATGTAGTAAGGAAGAGCATGTCCCATCAGGCTGTCATTGGGGCACAGCGCTTTGAGGGCTCTGCCAGCTCAGAGAGTGCGCTGGAGCAAGCAGCAAGGGAGGACAGCGGCTAGAGCTTCTCCCTGTACCTTTCTTGGAATACTGGCAGTGTCTGTGGAGGAGAGGTTTGGACAACCGCCAGCTCACATTATCACTGTTGAAGCTGCCCTAATTGTTATGGCTGTTGTTGACAGGTATAAAGGGAGGATGAAGGGAGATTGGAGATACACATGAACAATGAAAAAGTGAAGCCTGCATGAGGCATTACATGTGGCCTTTGGCTGCTCATCAACATACATCTCTCATGAAATCCAAGCTATTGTCATGACCTTCTCTATGTGAAACTTATTCATAAATATTTTTTTGTCTTAACTTTAAATGATCAATAATTAATTTGTCTCAAATGTATTTCTAATATTACTGTCTTCTACGTACTGAGAATTAATTCTTTCTCTAATCTATTTCTTACATTCCAGGCAAATCAAACATAACGCATTCCTAACAAATTAGAAAGGTCAAGAATCTGGAATAAGCTTTGCACTGTTGTGTCTCTGAATACACATTGGATTTTTTTTTCTGTGTTTAAATTGCACACATTCTATTGAATAATTCCTGTTTCATTGAAAATGTTTTTTGCTTATTTTCTTTGTTGAGAGGGCTGTATCCCACACATTTTATGTAATGTAAATAAGAGCAACTATCAAGTTTTCCTGTGCCCTGTTCAGGTCTCAAGTACAGTGATCACACAGTACAGATGGTGGCCCTACACAGCCCTTAATATTCACATGCTTTACCTCAGCATTCCGATAGTGTTGTTTGGAGAAGCAAGTGCTTGTATTTAAGGTCTTATAGTATGAAGTATCTTCTTCCACATTAGAGACTTGAAATGTGCCTAAGTGTACCTAGAAAATAAATCACGATTTTAGTCTAGTTAATAGAGGTATACCGTATGTCTATTTTTTTGTTCTGCATATTACTAATCAAGTATTTCTTGTCCCAACCCGAAATAAATTGATGCCAAATGCTCCATCAAAAGTCTCAGATTTGTTTGTATATTTCACGATAAAATGGTATGTTAAATTTGTAATCCTTTTAAACCTAATAGCTGTTATCACCTCAGCACATGGCAAATTGCTACACAAACGAGCAACCGATTCATGCACATACTTACACAAAAATTTACAAATAACATTTCAAATATACTGTAGATGAAAGACAAATGTGTTGTTTTTAATGACCGATATGCAGGTATTGTTTTTAAATAAGACATCCTAAACAAAATCAGTTGAAATAGTATGTCTAGCTAAAAACAAAACATGTCTCCACTATTGACAGTTTTCCAGAAATTTTACCTTCCTCAGAAATCAGTATATGTAATGGTACAGTAAATTAGCTTGGAAATGCTTTCTTCACACAGCCATAGCTTTTGGTCATATTTGTTATAGCAGCTCTTCATTCTCCAAATTACAGATAAAGTCAAATTCCTCTGTGAGAGAAAAAGAGAAAGTAAATTAACAATTGCATGCAACCACTTCAATTCTTTCAACAAAAAAAAGTGGTATGTAACCATTGGACAAAGCGGTGTTTTGAGTTGGTTTCAGAGACATCGCCAAGGCACAAACAATCCATCAGACAGCTAAACTCACCACTGGTAAGTGGTTGAACAGACAGCCTTGCCCTTGTAAACAGAGCCATGTCCTTCAGGGCCCCGCCTTTTGCCTTGTGCTGCAGGTGGTATTTCTTCAGCTCAGACAGAGGAAGAAAGCGGGACATCATCCTCTCATATTGGACATCCACCTTGACGAAAGGGGGAAAAAAATCTAATCTTCTACAATGAGTTTTGAATTCATTTCAATAACCACATCAATATAATTTTTACCATGCTCCATTTGGGGTTCTCTGGTTTACTGGATGCGTCATAATGGACATCTTTCCGGTCAAACTGAGTGTGATCCACATAAGCCTCCTTTACAATCTAGAAATAATAAAACAGATGAAGCAAGCTTCCCTTTTCTCACATCAAAACAGAAGCAGAAAGCAAAGAATACACTGCATGCAAATATATTGCAAGAATATAATTAGCAAGAACACTTAACATTAGGCCAACTTTACACATGTTGAAAATAAACATGCTTTTGACTTGATTAAAACAATTCTACCATAAAATAACTATTAGTTAAATTAACTCAAGCAACTGTTTTCATATTTTGAACTGAATTAAGACATTATCAATATCTACTTACCTTAATGATTCCGGCTATCCCAGGTTCCTTACAGTTACTGTGGTAAAAAAATGCCATCTGTCCTTCTTTCATGTCTCTCATGAAGTTGCGCGCCTGCAGGAGTTACACGGATTTATTACCATAATTATTAAGTCAAGAAAAAACGAACAACCAAACAAACAAATGGGACACTCATACATATTGCAGACCGTCATTATGTCACATTTCGATATACAGGTTATTTTGTGACAGAACTAGTTATGGTTTATGTACACAATAACATATGATATACTTTCGATAAGGTTTACCTGATAGTTCCGGACACCATCCCAGCATCCAATTTGTTTAGGGAGAGCCTTTAGATCCTCGATTCCAAACTAAAATATGAGGCAGATCAAATTTGATATGACATGACAGACCATGAATAAAACATACAGTGGATAATCTTATTTTAGTAATATGGATCTAGTGGATTATGTACCTTTACGTCAATGCCATTTTCAAACCGGCTGTCAGGCTCTGATTTCATTAACCAGTGGCAGTATTTAGGGGGAGATGTTACCTCTCCTATAGTGTTCTGCTTTTCAGTTTTTTTAAACACTGGGGTCTTTCTTTTACTTCTGCCTGATTCATCTAATTGCACATGGGGGTCCTCTGTACCACTGTCATCTTTTGATGTGAGTTCTTCTTTGTCTGTGTGTCACGGAAAACATAATTGATCTCTCTAAAAGAAGAAAACTGGTATTAAGTTTGCTTTAATGCTTACCTTTCTCAGCTAGTTTGGCTGTTCTTGTGCTGTAAGTCTTACGGGCTCTTTTCTTTGGCGCCATCTCTCTTGTTTTCTATGCAAATGTATATAGAATAACAATTTGTCAAATGTGTAGCATGTATAGTTACCTTGCAAGAGTGTTCGAATTGCTGAGTTTATAGAATCAGGGTATCCTGCGCTGGCGATGGTAAGCCAACTCAACAAACTGCACGTTTCCACAAGCCTTTGCCTACGGAGTACTTGCAATTATGTCCCTAGCTTGAACTCAATTTGTTACGGTAATTTAACAACAAATGTGTCCCAACTCTTTTCGACATGTGGGGCCTTTCTCAAACCGCACCACCGGCTCAACCAATATCATGCAATGTATCTACTGTAGCCTGTTTGAAGTTGGATGCGTGACAGTGTGATTAAATAATAATTATATAGGCATATATATATATATATATATTTGCGTCCTGCAAGCAAGCACTACACAGGCCTACTTAAAAAACTCTCTAAGGCTGCCCAACACTAGGCTACACTGTATGCTGTTCCCATCCATACACTGCATGCGTTAGGCTATGACCTTGCTAACTTACCCTTCAAATTACACTAACATAATTACTCCAAGAAATGTATTATATATTCAACTCAAACTAGTGTGGCCTCACATCCTTTGTCACGGACACAGACACAGAAAAGACAGGCTAAGTGTACTGTTTAAATGTGCATAAAATGCGCCGTTTATTGCTTCGCAGTGACGTCAACGGTTTTGGGACTTGTAGTCATTATCCTCGGTTATGCTTGGATGAGAAGGCCAACAGCTATTTGCTGTCCAACACGTCTCGTGAGACAGTCTGGCTCAGGTAGACGGCCTAAAACAGCCCATGTTAGGAATATTGCAGAATTGCCATACAATTGCATTTGGCACCATCTGCATACACCAGTAAATCCCTTTTTTCAGATAAAAAAGACAAATACAAGCCATTTGGTTGCCTGGCCCTTAGACCCTAAAGTGCTGTAAATCTCATCAGATATATGGAAAAGTATGTCGTATTTAGTCCAACAACATTATGGGCAGGCGCATCTGCATACACCAGTAAAAAAAAATGTACAATCGAAAAAGACAAAAACAAGACTACGTAATTTGGTTGCCTGGCCCATACAGGCCTACCCTAAAATATATATCACATATTAGATGTATGGAAAAGCCGGGTCGTGTTTAGTCCAACATTATGGCAGCGTATTCAAGGCAATTGGGAAAAACGAGAACGGTACAGCTGCAGCTGGGTCCTGGCCTGGGAGCCGCAGCAATACCTTATTCGAAAAAACTGCATTTCCCTACAGCACCGCGTGACATAACACCAAGGTAAACATGGCGTTGATGGGAACGTTCTCGAGAATGAACCGACTGTGTTCGTGTATATGCAGAAGTCAACGTTTAATATATAACCACCCGCAGATACGTGGAATAACATCATGCATCGACCGTAAGTGGCAATTATTTCAGATCAAAGTGGAGAAATATTGAACCTAACATTTTTGTGTACATGATTTATCTACCTAACCCATAAAGGACTTACGTTGTTTGATGAACCTTTGATGTATTGCAAAAAAATCACCGAGGTTATAATGCATCAATGGTATGGAGATTCTTTTCCAAAATATTTAAGTTAAAGTTCAGACCGGAACTACAGTCTTTATTGTGATTGGTCAAGTGAGATTCTCGTTGGCATGCACGTCAAATCTGTCTTCGTTCGTTCTTTTCGACCTTAGCCGACTATCATTGTATGACTTAATCACATGTTTGACAATCTCAGTCTGTTTATCAATACCGAGAACGCTAAGAACGTAGGCTACTTGTGTTCTTCAGAAGAACGTTCTTCAGAAGTTTGACAAGAACTGTCTTGCAAGATTGCGAGGTCAGAGAACGCACTATCGGAGTCATATTTGTCAGCAACCCCTGATAAACATAACCATAGGCCTACTAAATTACTACTAAATGCCTCAGAAAATGGGCAGATCAAGAACACATAAGGGCATATTAAGTATTCTTGGTAACTTGCGTTCTTTGAATTGGAACCATACTTGGGCCATGAAAGTTTACATCAAACGAGTTCATGAGAACGCAAGAACGGACAAAAACGTGGATTGATAAACAGCCTGGGTCAGACACAAAAATGATAACTTAACCAGGCATAAGTAGCAATATTTCTGTGGATAAAACAACCCCTTAGCTTTCTGTAACTTCAGGGAATAGTACTATAGTAACTATTAACCAACGTCATCACAAGCAGGTTTTCTTTCACCCATTGAGCTATTTTACCATCTATTTTAAAGCTGCTCATGGCCTCACAGATGAACAGAAGGAGTTTCAGAAAGTAGCCTTTGACTTCGCAGCCAACGAAATGGCTCCGCATATGGCCGAATGGGATGAGAAGGTATCGAATGTGTAAAGCTGGTATTTTCTTAATTTCAGAGTCATGCTTTGAGCTTGTTTGGAAATAGTTTACCGTGTGTTATTCCTACAGCCCCCCTTCATGTGAATAAAATTTGCCAATAAAACTGCATTTTGTTTATCAAGTAATATACAGGCATGACATCTTTTAGGTACTAATATAGTGTAATATAACTTTTTCGAATAGGAAATATTCCCTGTGGAGACAATGCGAAAGGCTGCACAGCTGGGATTCGGGGGAATTTATGTGAATCCGGAGGTGGGAGGATCTGGTCTGTCTCGTTTGGACACTTCTGTAATCTTTGAGGCCTTATCCACAGGCTGCGTAAGCACCACTGCCTACATCAGCATACACAAGTAAGTCTTTGCAGGTTGCACCTGCTGTTGCCATAAGATCTGTCCATTTGGCTGATAAGGAATGTGTGGTTATGTTAAATTGGTAGGTTGTCCAGTAATGTTCCTTCTTTGCAGCATGTGTGCCTGGATGATTGATACATTTGGCAACACTGAGCAAAGAGAAAAGTACTGTCCTGATCTCTGTTTGATGGAAAGGTTTGCTTCCTATTGTCTCACCGAACCAGGTAGGGCTTTGTTAATAGTAAGTGTTGATAATGTGAGTGTATTCAGTAAATGGGTTATTTTTGTAAATTACTATAATTACAAATGTGTATGGACTTCACTGTATAAATGTGTGTTTCCAGGCAGCGGCAGTGATGCAGCTTCTTTACTTACTAATGCTCAGTTGAAAGGCGACCACTATGTCTTAAATGGCTCAAAGGTAATGTTTTCACTTTGATTTTATTCCAGCTGTTGTGATGTTTGCCTGTTGTGTAACAATTAAAGGTTTGTTTATGGTTTTTACGCTCCAGGCCTTCATAAGTGGAGGTGGAGACACAGATGTGTACGTAGTGATGTGTAGAACTGGAGGAAAGGGACCAAAGGGCATCTCTTGTCTTGTAGTGGAAAAACAAACCCCTGGGCTCAGCTTTGGCAAGAAGGAGAAAAAGGTATACACTATTCATAAAAAAGGAGTGATTTCCCCATCAAAAAAGTAAAAAGTATTCAATAGTTAATTAGATTAGTTGTTTAGAAAGTATATTCATCATGTTACTGCTATATGCCTTCATTGAGGCACATTAAAAAAGGGAATCATTTATCAAGACATCCTGATGAAAACATGTTGCTTTGCTAGTTTGGCGTGGAGAAAAATGTATCTTCTTTTTGCATGCAATTGTTTTAAAGTTGTTTTACTTTTTTCCCAAGTGTTTTCAGAAAATAGGGCATTATATTTTTGTTTTAGCACAACCTCTCAGTGGTTAAGAACTGTGAAGATGTTTTGTTACAAGAATCACCGCTAGGTGGCAGAGTTGAATCATTTCTTGTACAGTGATTTCTTATTTTTACACTTCCCAGGTGGGATGGAACTCTCAGCCAACCCGGGCTGTGATATTTGAGGACTGTGTTATCCCAGTGGCCAATCGTCTTGGCCAGGAGGGACAGGGCTTCAATATTGCAATGAGGGGCCTCAACGGTGGCCGGATCAACATTGGTGAGGAGGGCTACAAAATGTGTACAATTCTATCAAGCTTCTGTATTAATGGCTTTGACACGAAACTGCTGTGATTAAATTTTTTTTTACCATGTCTGTGCCTTCAGCTTCATGTTCCCTTGGGGCAGCCCATGCATGTGTGCAGTTAGCAAGGGATCATTTGCTAGTGCGCAAGCAGTTTGGAGAGACTTTGTCAAATAACCAGGCAAGCAGCTCACTCAATCCACTATCAAAATGTAATAAAAAGTTGGTTTCATTCAGTAATCGACAACTCCATATATGATGCATTTCCTGATTTCCTGTTTTTGTGTGTTGGTGTAGTTTCTACAGTTTAAGCTCGCTGAGATGGCAACGAAGCTAGTTGCATCTCGTCTTTTAGTACGTGAGGCAGCAAGGGCACTACAGGAGGGCAGATCTGATGCTGTGTCCCTCTGCTCCATGGCCAAGCTCTTTGTAACAGATGAATGCTTTGACGTAAGTCGGAAGACTTTAGCTAATGGAGAAAAAAAAACGTTAGACCATATTTCAGGTTAATCATCTTTGCTGTCCCTACACAGATTTGTAACCATGCCCTCCAGATGCACGGCGGTTATGGTTACCTCAAAGATTATGCAGTTCAGCAGTTTGTCCGAGACATCAGAGTACACCAGATTTTAGAGGGTAAACATCTAAATAACTCTATGTAGCCTGTGAAGTTGATGTTATAGAATGTAATACAATATATTAACACTTTCTATTTTTTCTTTCATAGGAACCAATGAAGTGATGAGAATGATAATTTCAAGAAATCTGTTGACAGAATCATAATGCAATGGCATTCCAATACCATTCAAAAGTTAATGGTTTTGACCTATAGTATGATTTGTTTCTTTGACTGGTGTGTACTAAAGAACAAGTGTACTTCAAAGTGAAATGTTAAAGGTAATGTATTGTCTGTGATATTGTTGCAGTAGAGGGAGCTCAAAATGTGGATCCCGAGGATTCGCATTCATGATGCAGACATGGAAATGTGTTTATATTGTGGTTTATGTCAATTTTTATTAACACAACTAAATACCTCTGCGTAGGTGTTTTTCTAATTGATATTCTGTAGCCTTCCCTAATGCCATCTCTGACAGCTAAACTAAGATACAACCATCAAAAAGTTGGTAGCGTAGTTCTACAATGTCTGTGCTTGACGATGGCTGCTGAGTCAAGAGTCTGTAGACTACAATGGCAGGATTTACATATACACAGGCAATTATTTGACTGCAGATTTTTTTGTGGGAAACCTTGGTATTTGATAGGGCTGGTTCCAATGTGCCCGTAGTGCTCTTACTTGTTAGTTTGCAGTAATATTTTTTTAAGTATCACGTTTTTTGTCTCAAACTTATTATGCAAGTGCATTTAAACTGATCTAAGGGGTTATTTAAAAGTAGATGGTTCATATTTATTAGCTTCCGGTTGAAATAGATCTTGTTACATAAATATGAATTTAGGAATGCTGTTTGAGAGTTTATCACGTTCACAGAAATCAATATCACAAAGTGACCTATTTCATGCAAAACAAATTAAGTTGGCATACTGTGAACATATTTAAACTGAAAATGTTGGTTTATGATTAAATTGTATAATGTAGTGCATTCAAACAATAATTGAATCAAAAACAATTAGATTTTAAATGTGTTGACTGGTTCCATGTACTTAGTTTCTTTTTAAAACGTTGTAATGCAATTTGTTTGTACTACACTCAAAGTAAAACATCTGAGAGATCACTTTTTCATCTAATTATTAAGACCCAAACAATACATACTCGTTTATCTTTAAGGTTAGTTTAGGCAATATTGAAAATAGTTTGTGTTCAATATAAAAAAAAAACTGTTACAAACTGACTGAATAAATGGTAGTTTTATAAAAATGGAACAGATCATTTAATGCCATCCACCCATCCATTAGCTATGCCGCTCATCCTTTGCAGGGTCGCGGGGGGGCTGGAGCCTATCCCAGCCGACACAGGGCGAGAGGCGGAGTACACCCTGGACAGGTCGCCAGTCTATCACAGGGCTGACACCTAGGGACAGACAACAACTCACACTCACACCTACGGGCAATTTAGAGTCACCAATTAACCTGCATGTTTTTGGACTGTGGGAGGAAACCATTTAATGCCATTTAACAAAAAAAAAAAACAACCCATTAATCCAACATTAATCATGACCATTCTAGTTAACATTATGGATATTAATACATAACATACAGTCCAACAACTTAAGCAAGAATAGGCAACACTGTAATTATTTGTTTTATCAATATACAAACATGTAATAAAACCACATTGATATTGGTTGATATAAGTAACTTCGATAAGTCAAATATACCTAAATGCAGTCAGGCCTTTAAAATACAAAAAGTAAAACAAGTCTGCATATCGTAAAATAAAAGGGTGCATAATTCCATAATTTTGCAGTATTACTGTTTCTACTGCTACAAAAGACTACTCCCAGGCCATACCACCTCAGTGGAATGCAGGAGCCTTTGTTGAGAAAATGATCAGAAGCCGCCATTTTGTATTCTAGTATAATTGCTAATAATTCTATGACGGCCCAATAATAATGTAAAATGTGAATGGGAACACATGAATCATGCACTTTTCTTTACGTAACAGCAACAGTGCATACAATCAAAACAAACCAATATCTATTAGAACTATCAATACTTTTTATTAGAGGTGCAATTATGAAATCGTAATAGGCTATGAAAATGCGTCTCTGTGTCATCATGACCGAAGCCTGCATGATTATTTCAAAATCTCCCTTTATCAATATTATTGTTTCAATGGTATTAATCATTTGTTATACAAAAAATACAAAACATTATCAAACAACAACCTTGTTAAACTTTGGAAATGAAATATGTTGTATAAAAGGCTGTAAGCTGTAATAAATCAAAATGTAGTGTACAAAAAGAGTATACATGGTATATTTCCCCCAAAAACATATTAATTGTGCGTGGTATTATTCAGTTATGCAACTGAATACTAAAATGAAAATGAGTATATTGTCTCCTAATCTCCAACAGCACTCAATATCACTTAACCATAATGAAAAAGCTGCTGTTCCATCCACGGCAGATTCTCCCTCCATCCTTTACGACTTGTCTTCATAATGCCACAGTACTGAATATTTAACTCATTAAAGTTCTCCATATTCAAGCATTTGGCCTTCTCATTGTCTATACCAGTGAGCCAACCTGATTCTGAGCTGGCACCATAACAGGAACAGCACCCATGCGTACCAAGGTGGAGGAGTTGATGCTAGGGGACATGGTGGATGGGTGTGGTACCTGGGGCTGTGCCCCCGCAGTCCTGTTGGGAGAGCTGGCCATCGGGCTTCGGAGGAACTGAGGGGGTCCCCCATTAGTGCTGGAGGGTCGTTTTTTCTTGTTTTGGGGAGTGCCGCCGAGGTTGTAGCCTGGGAGGCCCTGTAAGGGGTTGGGCTCTCCAGGCCGCAGCCGATAGGCGTGGATGATGGAGCCCTTGTCAGAAGTTGAGGCGGGAGAGTAGGGGTAGTGGAAGTTAGGTTGGTGAGTATCTTGAGGCCTGGGGCTATTGGCTATGGAGGACAGTGTGCCGTTCTTAGAGATGATGTCAGAGCCTGTGTTGCTTTTCGCCCATGAAACACGCTTAGGAGCCTGAGCGTCCTCCCTTTAAAACAGACAGACAGAAAGCAAACCAATAAGACAAAGTAAATACAGCCATGTTAAATATTGATCATGAATACAAACACACACTATCTCCTCATACATACTGTGCACACACATACACAAATCTCACTTGATTTCATTGGCTATCTCCTCCTCTTCTGTGTTCCTGTTTCTTCTCAATATGAAGATGACCAAAAGCACAAGGGCCACCAGTCCCACAATAGACCCTAGAGTAGTTGCTGCAATCACTCCAACATTAGAGGCTGTGAAAGATATCTAGATTAGTTCACCTTCAGGACACTCAAGAGTTGTGAATGTCTACTGCTAACGTAGACATAGAAATACATGTGGGTGTTAGTGTACCTACATGTGATAACCTCCAGGTTAATGGAGCAAGTGTCAGAACCAGCCGTGTTGCTAGCTCTGCACACATACTTTCCCGACATGCTCTTAGTTAGGTTGCTTAGCCTAAGGGTGCCTTGTCTCTCATCTGGAAGAAAGGGGACAGTTAAACATTCTTAACACCCTGGTTAAGTTAAATCTAAACAGTCTAAATGTCACTTTATTGAGGCTCTAAGACACCAGTTACACAAAATAACACGAGTCTTCCTATCATAAAAGCACAAGAGTCAAGAGGGAGTTTTGGTTCTGCAATAAGCCATATATAACTGTAGAAAGCAAATGTAAATCTTTTGGTTTCTGTATGGCTCAAACGTTTGGTGGCGACTGATTACAGAATAATTGTATGCACATCTGTTGGTCAAAGGTTGGTAAAGCTGGTTTCATATGCTGCATTGCTCAAAATACACTAAAATTATAAGAGGCCGTTCTTATCCAGCTGTCATAGTGTCGTCACCAAATGTGTTCTTGGCTTTATTAAAGAAACAACAACCCCCACTGAGTACTAACATACAGGCGTTCCACTGTTTCACTACATTGGACAGCATTGTTGTAAAGTAATGTAACAATAAAATTCAATCTGTTCCCGTTTTTTATCCATGGCCTGCATGGGCAATGGGGTCAGAAGCCTTCCCATTCAATTCTGATGGACATAAACACCATATATTCTACCGACATAATGACTGGTGTCCTTGTTGCAAATCCCAGGGACAGAACAACAAAGTGACCCAGACGCTCATCCATATTGTGCGGTGGGCAAGTCAGGTTCGCAATATGACATTCGTTGCCTTGCACGTTCTGTGGTAAGAGACTATTGAAAAAACATTATCTTTTGTCCCTTTGCTATTCTTACAAACAGATGTTCCTGCTCCAAAGTCCTAGGAGTGAAGCGCTGGCCGGGACTCTTGTTTGGTAACATCAGTCTAAACCATCTGCTACGGCACCGGAAGACACGAGGGAGGGGCACACAGATCACGCACATTATAGTTCAACACAGGGCTAACCCATGGGCTCCATTTAATTTTAAACAAACACTTTAGGGGCAGGTTGTGATGTAAAATGTAAAATGCAACAGCTGTTTTCTACACTAACAACTGGACTGCATTGACATGCATGGTCATACCTTTGTTTCTATGTAAGTATGTGAAAATATCTAGTGTAGTCATACTAGTATCTAGTATGATCATGCTAGGAATCAATGTACATCCTAAAAATTCTTAGCTGCATTAAGCTAAATAATAATAACAACACATTTGCAATATGCAATACACTGCAAATCTTCAACTAGGCAAACAACGTTTAAGTTAAATTCATTCAAATGATCAATTTACTTTAGCTAACAGCGTCTGCCAGCTGACACAACAGCAAATGAGTTTGATTTGCACCTGCCTGGTTAGCGTTTCAATCAGGGGCTTGTAAACCAGCTGTGGGAACTAGACCCAATTGTGACAGATTAGCAGAGGACACTAACAGCTGACACTGAACCTGGCCTGTTTTCAAGCCCCCACAGTGATCTGGATCCAATGACTGAGTAGAAGGCTGTTTGACCTTAGTTGCCATTACCTATCAACCGAGTTTTCTAATCATATTAGACAGGCCTTAGTCCACCAGAAGGTCAAATAGGGCAAATCACAGATGAGATGCATGAAAAAAGTAGTTATTCAGAAACAAAGCTTATCTGGGGACAAAACAACCTACTGTGCAGCTAGCCTTCAAGCACCATTTACAAACACAAAAATGCATATACAGTTAAATTAATTTGGTGCAAACACTTATACCAGAAAATAAATGAGGACACAGTTGAGCTGATCCTAAAGATAATTTAACAGTACATTTATAGACTACTATCCAATTGCAGATTTTCTTAAGCCTGCTTATGTCTATCATTCCTCATGCGGGGACAATGAGAGAAGAGGGATGATTCTGAAAAAGCAGTAGCTCTGTGTACAATAGCTCCGGGCCCACACCAAACAGTCTACCACACAGGTAAAATTAAATAGATATGATGTAATACAATTCCTACTCCGCCAGTTTTGGTAAATATTGGAATCCAACGGTAGGCTACCTCCTTTTTGAAAATCGGGCATACGGATCAAACGTTACATGCTGAAACGCACCTCCAACTTTTCCCCGTTGGCGGCGTCAGAGTGCTTGAGGCACAGACATGACACTTGAACTGGATCCGAATTCCTTAATAAAGTACGTCCTAATGACATTCACTATGTACTTTTCCTTAACCCCGAGGGAAAACGTCATGGGGATAAGGAAAGATATGAAGGAGAATTCATAAGGACTTAGGAAAAGACAATGACGTTGCTAAAGGAATTCGACTGCACTTACACTAGGCTACGTGATCATGCAACGGTGGCTTTCGTGGGTCGTTTGTGTAGAAACTACAATGTCCCGTAGATAAGTGTAGTCTACAAAAAGCGCATCTTAACTACTTCGCCGGTGTGTTGTCACCGTGTTGTTTCATATCCTACATAAACGTGCGGGGAAGACAGAGAAATATACTAGCCTACTTTATTACCAAGGTTGGAATTTAAATTAACAAAGGGAATATAGGCTACCTGTCACAAAAGTGAAACAAAATATGTCACATTGAGAATGGTTGTTCACGTCCTCATCTCCCTGTCAACTCATATTGATCACCAAGCATGAATCCCAATTAATGTGATTGTATGAAGCCTAATCGTCAAATGTATGCGTTATGCATTTATGTTTGGCATACAAATCTGTTACATATTACGATTCTTAAGTTTGTTAACATGTTGACATTTGAAAACATATAAGCATATTAGCAAGATAGGGCATAACATAGGATGGAAAATGCTTAATAAACAACTGGCTATATGATCTGCATCCCTTGTCGGTCATGTTGATCAACGGCTGAATGGTGTCACTTTAAATATTGCTGCCACAAGGAAATGTGGGGCGGCATTTGCTTCTTTCCTTTCGTAAAGGATGGTCCAGTGTATCCTATGCTAAGGTACACACGTTAGGAAGCATTGAAGCTCCTTTCCTTAGCACTTAGAGAATTCGAACAGTACTTACATGGCTGCCACTTAGATACTTTCACTCATTTAGGAACCTTCCTAAGCAAAATAAAGAATTAGACCGTAGCCCAGGTGAAAGAATCTGTTACTCCCCAATCAGTGTTCCAAATTTCAAAACGTTTTACCATACGGTTCTAGGGGTTATCATAGACTCCAATGTCAGTAATAGAGCAGAGGAGGGATAGCTAACATTAGTCTAGCAAGCTAATTAACATTACACGGTAGAGATAATCACTTACAATTATGGCAATTTAATGTTTAAGCCATAATAGTTAATTTTGCTGAAATTAGATCAGCGTGAGAGAGTTTGTGTTTTACGTTTTAATATTATTTTAACAGCTCCAGTCTGTGAAGACAATATGCAAAATACCTGTTTTTAGTGCAATTAATAAAAAAACAAGCATTTCGTTTATGCATGCTGTATAGCGTGCATTGAGGTCTGTTATCTGTTTTTATACTGTTAATTTGGAATACATTTCATTTTTTTGAATAAAAATAATTGATACAGATATTTGTGTTTCCATCCAATTCGTCAATTAATCTAAGAAATAATCAACAGATTAATCGATTATCCAAATAGTCGTTAGTTGCAGCCTTCTTATATTGCTTCGTCATCATGCATTTTGTGCAGTGCGACGTACTGAATACCTCTGTGTATATCACTGTCAAACATTCTTTGCTATAGCCAGATGGCCATGAGGATCACCTCATTTCGACCATGCCAAATGGAAAAACCCTTATTTCTCAGAGGGCCAACTTGTCTTATCCCAAAGACAATTTTCCCCCTAAGCCACATGACTTCATAGTGCTGCCTAAATAATGCAAAACAGAAATATATACTTGAATAGTTATGACTAGAACACATATCACATACACGTTTGACTAATAACTACTGCTTGCATCTCAGGAGATGCAGTAAGGTATTGCCTAGGGAAGGCATGGCGGTAGAATCTAATGAGTCTGAATCCTATAGGGTCTCAAGTAAGCAGGGGTAAATAGGTGAATGGTGTATGAGTAAAACCCTTACCCATAAACCCAAGGACAAGCAAGGGCTCGGGGCAGGGTCTCCATTCTGGAGGAGAGATGGCAGAGACAGTGTGACTGAGAGAAAAGGGGTGATACTGTGTGTGGTGTGTAATGGTGAGACAGAGTAAAAGTGGAAGACATCCTCACCATGCCTGCGGGGGGGTTCTGTATGGGGACCAGCGGATTAATAGTGGTGTGGAGGATAGAGTGGGAAAAGTGTGATGGATTAAATGCAAATAAGGAGAGAATAAGACAGATGGAAGCAGATGGAAAGAGAAAGACTGAAAGAGACCTAGTGTGTGCAAGGCCTCTGAGACGCTGGCATACAGATCACACCCTTAAGAGCTTTAGTAATAAGAGAGGAGAGTATAGAGAGATTTAGATTAACGTGAGAGAAAGAGAGTTTGAGACTTAATAAGAGAGATTACAAGAAGAGATAAGTAGGGCAAAGTATTGAAAGAGCATCGGGATCAGAGAACATTAGAGAATGAAAGAGGATCATTAGGTTTTCAACTCATGGTGTGAAATAGTGAGAGAAACACGTAGGCTTAAATTAGCACAACCAGAAACTGAATTTGAATTGTAATCACTTGACATTGAATAGCAGAATTTGAATGTGTGTTGCACAATTGAATTTTGACTTGAAATTTGATGTTTAGTGATTTAATTCAATAGTTTCAAACCATTACATTCTAGAAATAAATCCGTTTTGGTGGTACTAATCTCAGCCCATAAAAACTCACTGTTTAAAATCCACTTCATGCCCTTTTGACAAGCCATCAAGTGAGGCATTTTATTAGTGATGAAAAAGGCTCAACAGAAAATGAGGCTGAGGAAAAAAGACAGGGATATTACATAAGCAGCACAATGACTACTGACAGAAGTATTGAAGGTTCAGTATCAGACAGTACATGTACAATGTCAGTAAAGAGAAAAAAAGTTAAGAGGATCGTTTAGGTTTTGAACTTTTCTACTGTACATAAGTGGAGATTGTGGGTTTTGTGTGCGTGTCTTTGTGTTTGTGCTCTTGAGCCCGCATGCTTGCACAGGTTTTTGAAAAAAAAAAAAACACAAGGTCAGAGAATAATCAGGGCAAATAAATGGCTACTACTTGAAAACCTTAATTTCTGAGAGAGACAAAGGCCAGGGATAAGAGCAGTTATTTCAATACTCAATCAATCAGCCTAAGACCTGTTTTTCAGAAACAGCTGGCATATTTGCTATAATCTTTGGTAAATGTCCATTTCCGAGCATTCTATATCAAACCTCTGAAAAAATACCATAATACAAGCCTATATAGTCTGATGCATGATAAAGCTACGCATAATAGATTTATTCCCCTAAGGAAGGTCATCATCTTTGGATAAAAGTGTGTGCTTATGAGCAGCACATGTTTCTCTAGCTTTAAAGCATGTTTTATGATAAATGTTTTGACATTTCAATATTGCTGTGGACAAGAGACGATTGAGTGTCTGTCTATGTGACGTGTCCAGAAGATGCATGGCTGTGTATTCATGCCTTTCCTGAGGCATCACACACACACACAACAAAAGACCCAGATTGAAAAATATTGTCGGCCATCAAAGAGAAAAACAGCATTTTTCAGTAACCCCTGCACAACACACCGCACACGCTTTCCTTGCATACAAACTTTGAGTGATGCAGTAGCAATGCAAAGATGAGAAGAGCACTAGTGGAGTCAGAATGTCTGGTATGAATTTAAGAATATAAATTACAGCAACATGTTTACTTGGTTTGCATTTGTTGTGCTGTTAGAGACGTGAGTAGTGAAGGTAAGGAAACAGTAACATTAAAGTAGGCCCACATAGAGTGAGTGTACATCATATTGTATTTGGTGAAAAACTAATACTTACTCTGCATGGGGGAGAAGAAGACCTCGGTCATGGGGGCAGCCTTGGTCCACTTGTACTGAGGAACAGGTTTGCCTTGGTTGGATTGACAGCTCAGCGTCACGTTGCCGTTGAGCACGGGATTCCCAGCAATTGCACATGCTGGAGGCGAAGGAGGGACTGACACAGAGAGGAGGGGAGAGGAACATGGAGAGAGGGAGATTAAGAAAACAGATACAAGACAGAAGCTATAAGAGGCTATAGTAGCAACATGTCTGTTATTGGTGTTCTACAAATAACCTCAAAACAACCCCATAAATAGGCTTTAATCTGTGGCAAATGAACAGGGTTTTTTTGATTAAAACATATCAGGAGTAATGACAATATTGTGTAATGCATAATAGACTTGATAACCCCTGCAGCTCTCTGACGCTGCAAACAGAGAATAGAATCCTTGATGACGGAGAGCAAAGGAAGGTTCGGATACAATCCAAACAATGATTTTAATTTAGAAAGTGCTGGCTCAAGTAAGCATGGGATTACTAGCATTCCTGGGTCAAATAGCATTAGGAATCTTTTCAAATACGATTGAGCCCGTCAGTGCTCCCATATGGGCAGAGCTTGAAACTTTGTGGCAGCACTATGTCCAGTTGTCACATTCTAACTGAATCATCATGTAGCATAGTAATTTTGTATGAGACCTCTTTTCCCTGTGGGTGTTACCTTGGACATTAAGGTGGATTTCTCCATAGAGACCCTCGTTGCCAGGGATGAGGACGTTGCAGAAGTATCGTCCTGTGTCAGACACCTGGGTGTTGTTGATGTAGATGGAGAGGTTGGCCGACGGCATGGGGGCGCTGAATCCAACCCTACTTGTTAGGTCATTTGCACCGTAGCCGATCTTTCCTGAGCTGAAGTGTATGACCTGCATAAAAGCAGTCTTAGAATTACTTACATTAATTGTTTATACACTTTACGCTATTTATTGGCACTTGTACGTGTTGTAGATAAGGCATTTTTGTCACACTGATATGAGAGTGGTTTGAGAAAGTTAAGGCAGTTATTCAATTTGATATATCCATTCAACCTACATGTATGGACATTCAGCTAAAACACGTCCATTCATTACCCATAAACACATACTGTTAGGACAAAGATTAACCATATAACAGAAGCCAGTGTCCTTCACAAAGATAATCCTGACATGTATGTGAGTGCAGATGGTGGAGTTTGAATTTGAGGCTGATTTTATGTTTGAGATAAGCTCACCGGCAACACAGTGAAACTACTGAGATTATCGTAATCACAACCAAAGCTATGCCCACATAGAGGATGTAGTGTACATACAAGTGCTTGGCCACTATTAGGGGTCATATGCCTTTAGTATGCATTTGTCTTTCCTGTTATTATTAGACATAAGCGGGGGTAAATGTCCCTATTAAGCCCACGTACCGTATAAGCCCACTTGCAACTTCTGAGACAAATAAAAAAAACTAAAAAAAATTTCTCTGTGATGTTTCTTCCAATGAAGCCGTTTGTTATATATATAAACTTTTTGGTGTAAATCAATCCGATTAGTCTATACTGAGTTATTGAAGAAAATGTGTGGCATGTGCCTGCTGATCCCAGACCAACTTGCAAAATAACTTTCTACCCTCAGAAGAAAACACTTTTTTGCATATTTCTACTCCTGTTTTTGGTAAGTATTCATTTGTTATCAAATTGTAAGTGATTAGTGTTTTGAATAAGACATGTGAGAATATTTCTTGAATTAAAAATATTGTTTCTTTTGAAATCAAAATATGAGTTTTAGCATGATGCTAAACTGACCACATGCTGCATCAATACAGTAGCTGCATAGCATGGTTTGTTGCCATAAATGTCATAAAGCATGATAAGTATGTACAGTTTATATTTTTGCATGCATTTTAGACTATTATATTGTGGAATAAACAATAAATGTTTATGTTTATAGTTTCCCTGGTGGCCTTAAAGGGGGCACAAGCAAAACAAAATCAGACTGTATGGTGTGGATGTAAATGACTATAGCTAACTACTTTTCTGCATGATCAATTTATAATTTTCACGGTATGTTAGTGCACCATATAGATTTATTTGCGTAGAATAACATATTCTGACTTTTAACTATAAATTCACTGATGCTCCCTTTAAGCCCACCTGCTCACATTAAGCCCACTTGACTGTTTCAATGGGGATTTTCTCCCTTTTAACCTTAGAACCATTTTCCTCCCTAATTTTGACCTCACATGGTGAATCAGCTCCATAATTCAGATATTAGTACCCATATTTAAATGTCGGTGATACTGCATAGGTCAATTAATTCTGGATAGGCCTATATTCTATCCTAACATTAACAGTAATGTTTTACTCTTTACTTTTTTGTAAAGATTTTGAATTGTTGTTTGAATTGCTATGATTTTCAAATATATGTATCAATCATGAGGTGGGCTTATTTGGAACACCCATGGGCTTAAAGAAGCTGTAGATAGTTTCTTTTAAGAGGTGGTTTTGGCTGCCTCTACAGTTTGTTTGCTGTAATTATTTTCCCTAACCATCGCAAAGAGGACATGCAGAATGCTCGTGGTCACTGCATATCGCTAGCATGATCAACGACTAAACTCCAAGTATGGGCATCTCTTCTCGATTTAATGACGCACTTCCTTGTGCCGTAAAGCAAATCGTTACAGTTTCGCGGGAGATCACACCCAACGGCAGACAAGTTGAACTAATCTCCATAGTGTGTGCTACTTTCAGTTTACTGGACAGGGTTCTGAAGATATACCAGGACTACGCTTTTGTTTATTTATTATTATTTTATTGTCACACCAGGCAATCGGGAGGATAAAAAATGTTGGTTATCATGAAATTATTTCCCTCTAAATAATTTGTTTCAAACCTTTAAACATTTATTTTTTTTAATCCCCGGAACTGCACGTCACGCTATGCTAATCCATTTACCTGTTTGTACTCATTGCCCATAAACTGCCAAAAAGCAGTGTTCTTGGTGATGTCCGAAGTAGGACTGTACCAGGCTTGCAGCACAGCCATCTGGCCCTTCACCACCTCCATCTCTGTCCTTGGGATCTCCACCCTCTGGGCATCACCTGGAGAAAGAACACAAGACACAAAAGTCTTAAAACAAACAGTGCCTCACTGAGCCGCTAGATGCCGGATTGCTGATAATGCACCCTTGACAATAGTTTACAAGATGCTAAAAACGGAACACAAAGTTAGATCGTTTGTTTGTTAAAATAGCAGTTGGAATCACCAAACCCTAAAATGAACCAATTCAATTAACTTGTTTCAGTACTTGGTGGTGTAATTACATTATGGCGCAATGGATATATCATTGGATAAATCATGCTTCTGGTTCTTATACTGTATGATGCATACAATTCAGGCTCTCAACCATGAGGTCAGGAGACCAAAGTTAATTTAGTTTTTTTGTATGAAATTTTGAATAGCACCAGACTCAGAAATGGCTTTTGCTACTCTGCCTAGGAGGCCAGCATCCAGAAGTTGCCTCTTCACCATTGACGTTGAGACTGGTGTTTAAAAAGTGTCATTTAAAGAAACTGCCAGTTAAGGACCTGTGAGGCGTCTCAAACTAAAGACTGATGTACTTGTCCTCTGGCTCAGTTGTGCACCGGGGCCTCCCATTTCTCTTCTTATTCTGGTTTGAGCCAGCTCGAGCTGTTCTGTGAAGGGAGTAGTACACACACACTGTTGTTTGAGATCTCCAGTTTCTTGGCAACTTCTCGCATGGAATAGCCTTCACTTCTTAGAACAAGTTTCAGTTTCAGACAAGTTTCAGAAGAAGTATTTTTTTCCTGGTCATTTTGAGACAATAACTGAACCCACAAATGCTGATGCTCCAGATACTCAACTAGCGTAAGGAAGGTCGATTTTGTTGCGTCACAGTTTTCAGCTGTGCTAACATGATTGCACAAGGGTTTTCTAATGATCAATAATGATCATCATTATAACACCCAATTTTTAGCTAACCCAATGTCCCATTGGAACACAGGGATGATGGTGGCTGAAAATGTATGAATTTATGTAATTTCATAAAATATCTGCCATTTCCAGGTATAGGCCTTATTGTCATTTATCGCAATGACAATGTCCAGATTGCACTTCTGATAATAATGAGAACATTTCTAAGTGTTATATGTTCAACAAATTCTGTCCAAAAAAACACTATTATTTATTTATTTATATTTAATTATTTGGCATTGATCCCTAAAATACGATTATCAAACACAAAAATATGGAATCGCATATCATTTTAATGTTTTTGTTGCTTGTTTTATGTTTTATATCTGTTCTTATGTTTTATGCTGATGTTTTCATGTTGGCCAGAGATCTATTGTACAATGTATATTTCAGTGGCACTCGCTTGGTTTCATAAAAATAAATAAAATAAACTGGTCTGGCTTTAATTTTGACATCTGCATTGTCCTGCGGAATAGATTTGTAAACACTTTACTATTATAATCCAACACGCATACTTGTGGTAATCCCATTACAACTAGCTGTAGTGAACCAAGCATGCATGGCCCAGATCATGAAATGATTGCTAAGGAAGATGGAGAGAGTCCATTAGAGAAATGGGATCAAAAGCAGAATAATTATATATGCCCTAACTGATGTTGGATGAAGATCGAACTCAATGCAGTTCAACGGATGGAACGGGTGGAAATCAGCATTGACTTTTTTTGAATATATTTGCTTCTCAGCCTTTCTCTGGGCAGATATCTTTATATCGTGACTCTTATCACAATAAAATGAATGCTGTTTGTCAAACAATCAATAAAAGTATCAACTTAAAAATATGTAAAAACAATCTATGTGAAAACTCAAATCAATCAATCAAACAAGCCCCTTGAGCCAATTTAATCTCAGACCATGTGAAAACACAAACTAATCTAAGGCGTTAAAGATGATTGGACAGTCAGAAAAACCACAAGCCAATCTCAAACCATTACATTGTATGGATAATCTGAAAACTGCCAGAACTAATCTTACACATATTAGTTGATTGGACAATCTGAAAAAGTAAGAGGGTTAACTTATTCTAGGAAGTACGTCCCTGAAGAAAGGTGGACCCCAGGACGCATTTTATATATTTAAATAAGTCACATAAGTTATTTGAAGTCAAGAAATACGTATTAGCTGGGAACACACACGCTTGAGACAGTGTAGAAAGTAGGAACACTAACATGATGAAAAGAAGGTGGAGGATAGGTACAGGCAACGTGATTTAGAGACACACTGTAAGAAATGAAAGAGGGAGAAAAAGAGAACAAGTGACAATGCTGAGGTAAACTCACAGGGTGGCCAGTCCCCAGAGCTGGTCAGCTGAAGATGGATCAACTGATCCCAGCAGCCGGTGTCCTCCTGTTCCGCCAGCTTGGAGCACGCACGCACTCACACACTCGCGCACAAAACACTCACAGAATGACTTTGCAAATGCACCGTTTGAACAAGCGCCTCGATCAGCTGACTCCCAAAACATTAATACTTTAAAAGAAGGGTCTTAACCCCCAGCCGAACTCAAACTGCGTCAACCCTAATTACAAACTTAAACAGTAGGATCCATGCGCAGGCAGTTTGGACTGCTCCAGAGCTGCTGTTCCACTTTCTACTCCTTTTTTTTTGCATTAAATAGCATGTAGCCAAGAGAATTAGAAGGACAGAGAGGAGGGAGATAGAAAGAAGGGAGAAAGTGAGAGAGAGAGATGGACATAGTAGGGGAGGGAACAAGAGAAACGGGAGGGGACTAAAGCGGGTGGGGGTATGAGGGGTAGGGCCACCAGGACTGGTGCTCAGGCCTGAGCTGGCATCTTGTTTTAGGCTTAGAGATCCAGTGGCCATGCTTTCTTATTACCCCAGGGATCTTATGACTCTAATGCCGTAGTGCCCCTTGTTTAATTTCTCCTGTGAATCTGGTAAATCCAACCAAATAATCCCTAAACAATCCCGGGCTCAATCCTTCATACCCTGACTCTGGCTTCACGTGTACAGTGAGACCTTGACTGACTCGCTGGACATGGAGAGAATTGAGCACATGATCCCTTCGACAACAAACATGCTGTTATTTGATGTTACTGTGACAGGACTTATGACAGGATTTATGCTTATGGATGGTTAAATTACCTTTTTTCATGTTTGTAAACCAAACTCAAATAATTTAAATTTGTATTATTTTAATTCTCGGAAAACTATTTGAAAGATACGAAACAAACTTTACAGTTAACCTCTCACCTGCAACATCTGGTTTGTAGGTGGGAAATATAAACAGCATTCCTATGTTCACATAAAATATGTGTTTTTATACAATAAAACAGTACAAATAGAAGGAATCTGAACAAGGACCACTGCTTGTTCCAGTGAAGACCTAATACTACAGCCAGTTCTATAAACGGCAGATGATTGTGTCAGTGTGAAATGAGCCAAGCTGTAAAACCGCCCTGGTGTGATGACCTCTGAGATTAATATTGTCTTCTTATCCCACAGACTGTGCTATTCCATAACAGAGCACCTACACCATAATAAAACTTGCCTGGGCTCCCTACTGATTTGTCTGTCAAATCCTGTAAGCAATCAATAAGGAATGGGAGTGTGTGTTTGTTTGAATTTCAGTGAATTCCATCAATGTGTCTAAATAGTCTGCTCACAGTATATGCATCTGTGATGATGTTATTGAAAGACTATTTTCTGAAAGATTACATTTATTTTTAAATAGCTATCTAAAACCAGATTACACTGGATCGGATTACAGTTGTGGCCATATGTAAAAAAAAAAAAACGCTATTACTATTAAAGCACTATCGTACAGCTGTATACTAAGCCAACAAAGCCAGTGTGCCTGGTTGGTCAGGAGAAGGACAGCTGAAAGAGTGCTGTGACAAATGGTAGAGGGGCCATAGTCTTTGACGGATGGACCTTATATAGCAGGATAATGCTGTGCGGTCTTTCTCTCTCTGAAACCTCCTCTTGCGTTTCCTCAACCAGGTTTATCCTCCGAACTCTGTCAGTCGATTGTTTATTAAATGAAGGAAAATCTTCCCTAATCTCTGGCTATCTCCATCTGGGATGTGAGTCTTGCAGCATACAAAGACAAAGACAGTGCAAGGTGTAGATATGGGTATCAAGATAATCTACATCTATCTTCAGGATAAACCCATGAAAAGCTGCCACGCCATGAGGGGTGGGGACACTGTTCTCTGTCAGTGAATGTGTTCGCATGGCTAGTAGGGTCTTACATATTTGGATAGGACTTTAGTTTTTTTGTTAAATAAGCTTGAACCAAAATGCAACCTGCCTAAGTGTTTAATCAGGACATAGGATACTGACTACATCCTTAAATGACCATGCCAGGCATAAGACAGTGGAATGCAGATTTGTAATGCAGCACCAATTACTAGTGTTAGTCAACACAAGCTACCACAATTAACCAATAGATGGCAGCAGATCCATGTGCAAAAGATTAACTAATCAATTCTATGAAACTTGTTAAAGCCACACTTCACCTAACTGCATGAAGGAAAATATTAGCATTTAAACATGAATCTGTCCCAAAACCATAGACTTCCTTATTCAAATATCACATGCATTTTCATATTATTTCTTATTTTCTTTTTCCAATACAATACAAAGAGTGCATGTGGTAGGCTACCGTTCGGTATGGGTTTACTCAGTGTGAATTGAACTCCCAGACAAAAACAAACATTTGAATTATTAAAAATGTTTTTGTTGAAATGTCCTTTAAGATAGTAGCTGAATATGACAGCTGAAAGAAAGGCATGCCCACCCCCCTCAGAGGTAGCTTTAAGGGGACCTTGTTAAGATAAACCAACTCTGTTTAACCAGCACCAATTTCTTACAGAACTGTTCCGTGTCTACTTTTTGCCAATGCTGTTGCAGAAGCTAAAGCTGGAGCTGCATCTATAGTTAGAGCTCAGGCTCCTTCCCTAGCTGTCTGTCTGTAGGTATACCTTCTGCCTTCCAATGAGCCGCTAATCTAAAGCTGGTAGAACACTCACGTTCAAATGCTAGGGGAATCCAGTTCACCGGAGGGACGGGTGAGCAGCAGAGAGGTTGGTTGGTATGCCGACTGAGCCACACTGGCAGGCAAACCTGCTTTTGGGCCTTCGCCCGAGATCTCAGTCATTTCAAAGTGAACGACGCCCACCTGATGATAACGATTCTGCTATTGGAAACCTGACCAGGTGATGGGAAACTCCGAACCCAACATAATGCATTGGGGTATACGGGAAGATCTAGAAAGTAGGAAGGAATCTCTGACTATACAACAGCCTTCAGTAAAACTACATATTGGACTGACCCTGGGGCCTCTAAACAGATGGTGCTTAAATAATACATTTTTGGAAGAAGCTCCTTCAAATTGGATTACATTAGCGTAATCTCTGCAGCTATTTTAAGCCATTTTGACTGTGCTATCTCATCACAAGGACTCTAATCCCCCTTAACTTTTCATTGTGTTCAAATTGATTGTGTATGGCTCAAACTCCCACACCACCTTCTTCTTTCTCCCTTTTATTACAAACTCCGCCTCTCATTCTGTTTCTCTGGCTCATTTTAACCGTCTTTCATGAACCTACACATACACCCTGCAAACTCCTTTATATGGGTTTGGCACCTTAAAGAAGAGTACTGTAAGGAAGAAATACCTCTCAACACAGAGAGGATTCTCTGGGTTTTTTCCGTAAACAAAGTTAGCCAAAGACACAGGCCCAGTCTTAGTGGAAGGGGAGGACCTCCAACCGAAGGAGCACATATTTACGGACACCTTTAAATATGAACGTAGATCATATTCATATCTCCTACAGTTGTCTCGGCTAGTTGTGCATCATGAATTTGTTTTAAGGGTGAGATTGCTGTTTTAGTGGGCTATGAGGTAGCAACATCCATCAAGTCTTCATATTAAGGCACCCCCATGAATAAGGAGCCCAGACTCTATGGATCCCTCCATCCCCTGTGGCACTGGTACACCTCGCCCCCACCCCAGCCAAATTCCCTTCTCTATATCAATCTTGGTGCCCCAGGCTTTTTAGCTGACACTAAGACAGATGGGTGAGACATAGATGATACATAGTATCCAGGGTAACTGTAGAGGGTGAAGCCCTGTCAATGTGAGATTCTTCTCTATCTCTCATTTCAGCTGCTGTCAAGACGATGACCATTAGCTCATGCCCATTACGTTATTGTCAATAAGACGGTCATGAGCAGCGCCACGAAGACTCTTAAAAATGTATATCGTCATAGATCATTGTCAGAGACAGAAACTATGACCCAGTTGGCCACATGGAAGACAGCATGATGGAATGAGCGTTGTTGCATTATGGATTGAACTCAAATGAAGGCAATCATTAGGGTGAGATCACATCAATCTAAGGTTTGAAAATCATGACGCTGTAGTTCTCCATAATGTGTATGTTCATGTGTTATTGTGTGCGCTTATACTCAGACACGTTTGGATCGCGTTGCACTGCTTCGTCGGACTAAGACGTTCATAAACCCATGGGCATAAATCCAGTTCAGTTTAAAGCCCTTCCCAACCTTTGTAGGTGGCATCAGTTTGCTCTCTGAACTACATCCCCTTTTCATGTATGTTTAGCTATGAATATTTATGCTTTCCCAGTAACAAAGAGAAAAAACAGAACCCTCATGTATCTGAGTGTACACCGAATGCCATATAGCCCTATGGCTCTGACATCTAACACTGCACATATTTATCAGGCTACCCTCGGAGTGAACAAAGATATCCGAGACAAATTAAGAGGGAAAAAAGCAACGCATCTCTCTATGATCAGAGGTGAATAATAATGGCTATGTTGCCGCTTTGATCATGAATATGGTGAAAACTACACCAAGGAGATGAGTTGTTTGATGTCAAGACAAAGAGCACAATAAAGAAGAGAAATCTACCAGCATCGAGATGTGTGAAAACATTTGGGAAAAATACAGTTGCTAAATTATTTTATTCTGTTTGTATAAACATGTGTAGGTGAGTTGAATTGTAGGAGAGCAGGTGCAGTTTGACATCGTAGGCCACACACATCATTAGCACAGTAGCTACTATGTGTAAGACGGTTTGTGTGCGGTGTTTTTCCCTCTTCTTTTCATGCCAGCTTCTGACGGATGTCGGTGGCCTCATCAGCCCAGCTGTCCATCATCAGACAGCCCACCGCTCACCCCTCCTCGCCGGCCCCTCGTGCCGGCCCTGGGGGTCCCTTTGGCAACGAATGAGAGAGAAAACGTGGGCTTAATGGGTCTCAACTGTTGCAACACAACAGCGCCTATGGACGCCCTATCGTCTTGGGCTTTGAAGCAGATTATTTATAAACTTTAAGTGTTGTGGGGGGGTGAGGGGTGACCGTTTTATCTGCTGGATCTGTCATATGCTCCCCTGTCAAGGGGAAGCTGTGCTGACAGTCTGAGGGCTGCTAAACGACTAGGGTACGTCCCAAAGCCACGGACCGGTCCCTGGGCACGGCCCTTCCCATGGACGACTGGGGCAGCTTAATGGAGAGCTGTAATTAAAAAGCTGGGTGATCTGATTTCAGGCTCAGCAGAGCTCTGATCAGGGGGAATTACAGGGAGCCCCTATAATCTCCATACATACAACTGTGAAAGTCTCCGGAGCACAAGCTCATTCAGAGGTTTGTAATTGTCTCTTCATGGCGTCTTTGAGACTTGACAAAGTTTACATTGTGTGTGTGTGTGTGTGTGGGGGGGTCAGGTGGAGGAACAGACTAAAGAACCTCTTTCTACGCTATTTCTGCCTTTGGGATTCCTACATGATTCAATCTGTGTAGCTACTAGCCAAGTGTCATGTCTACCGTGGCCAGCCAACCCAATAGATTAGCTTTTGAAAGGCCTTTTGAACATGACCTGCAGCAGTGGTGCAAACTACATTATCACAATGGATTGTTCTAGAACCTGGGGAGGGGGTGGAGAGGGAAACAAAACACAGGAATCTCATCAGCGGGCACCACCTACACTCAGTTATCCACAAAGACATGGTCTGTTGTATGATCTGGTTATTCACATAATTTCATTTGGGGATCAGATCCTGTAAGTTTAGCACCCAGATGAGAAAGGCAATAATTTTCCAGCATTATTTTTTAAATTGTAAATGTATCATAGGGGATCTATTAAATTTAACAGAAGGCCTTGGAATTCAGCATTTGAAAATGTGTAGCGCAGCTCACCGCACATACCCCTGACCCCATACCTTCGCCACGGAAATTAGGTGATTAAAAATTAACACCACTAGTATGGCGAAGAGGATTAAAAATAGACTGATCGAAATGTGTGCATATAACAATTGACTTGAACTGAACTGAACAGGAGGGAACCGTAATGGTTGAACAGTATTGGGGTTGAGTACTGAGCATTAGTACTTAGAACATAATGTCTCTGCCTGAGTAAAAGTAGAGTGGAGGGGTGTCTTGGATGGAGCGTCTCCCTGAAAAGACTGAAGCTGAATTAGAGAAAATGTCACAGACAAAATTGCTCAGTTGAAACAAAACTAGCCGGTGCTTAGCCAGGAGGATCTAAGCTTGCAGCTGCCAGGTCGTAAGAGTTTCAGACCAGGGAGCAGGTGGCTCAATGAGATGACCAGTGCCCTGCCAGCACCTTCAGACCCAGGCCCAGATGCAGCCAAGTCTCTACAGATACAGCGCACGCATGCACGCGCAAACACACACACACACACACACACACACACACACACACACACACACACACACACACACACACACACACACACACACA
>JAVQIZ010197145.1:0-41240 GCA_036023535.2 Galaxias brevipinnis | reverse complement strand
TTTTTTGTTTTTAATTGTTGATTTTTTTTTTTTTTTTTTTTTTGTTTTTGTTTTGGTTTTTTTCTTTTGTGTTTTTTTTGTTTTTTTTTTTTTTTTTTTTTTTTTTTTGGGTTGTTTTTTTGTTTTTGTGGTGGTTTTTGTGTGGGGGGGGTGGGGGGGGGGGTGTGGGGGGGGGGGGGCGGGGGGGGGGGGGGGGGGGGGGCCTTTAGTCTGTGACCTCTGCCTTTCTGCTAAGCTCCCTCAATCCCTCTCTCCTGACGGCAAATTCACACCTTATTGTAGCCCTTGTAACATAAGTGTCAAATGTCTTGCAGCAGAGTGGATATGCAGTGCATGCTGGCAGACTGGTGTGAATAAGGATTTGGTCATGTTTGCTAGTCAGACACACTTGAGAAAAAAAACAACGGTTCTAATTAATCATTAGCACTTCTCTTTTTTTAGTTTAGTCATCAGCTACTTGCGTGTCACGTTAACGGTTTGAAACAGTTTTCTATTTTTAACCAAAGGACTTAGTCTTACTTATATCCAGATTTAAGGAATAGTTTGCAGAGCAGTGTGTGCTATGCCACCGTATTGCACTTAATAGCACTCAAATGTGCCTTTAATAGCACTTACGTATGCCCTAAATACATTTTAATCATTTCTAAACCTGCGCTGGACTACGTATTCTTATGGGGGTCAACTACTAAGTCTGTGGAAATATGCTGTGCCTTGATTTGATTGTTGACTGTCTGCCCTGTTTACTCTGTCTATATTCTCTACGTCCACTCTCAGGTCAACATGGAAACCGCTCGCTTTTTCAAGTCCGACTTTGAGGAGAACGGCTCCATGGACAACGTGTGCTTGTTCCTGAATCTGGCCAACGACCCGACGTAGGTTGCTGTGCATCTGCATGAGCGTGCATGTTGGTGATTCTTTTCGTCCAGCTTGTAGGATTTGGCCTTTTTAGTTTCATAGAAAATTGTTTTGTTTAATGCCTTTTCAAAAGAGTAGAAGTAAGATGGTGCAAATGTTTTTTGGTTCTGTACGTGTATGTAAAGTATGTTAATGCTTATGATGGGGATATGTTGGATGATGATGATGATGATGATAAACCATTACTTACATAGTCGTCATTGTCGCAATGCTAATGTTTTGCAACCAAAAGCACATATTCAATCAAAAAATGCAATCAATAAAAAAAAAAAATCTATCAAATCATATCAAATAACTGTAAAACTGGAGTACAACTATAAATAATGCAATACCTAACCAATTAAAAAGTAATGAATAAGCATCATATAACATTACAGGACCAACCCTTTTCCCCCGTTCTTTCCCGTAGCATTGAGCGCATTATCACCCCTCGCCTGGCCCTGACGTCGGCTGAGTACCTGGCCTACCAGTGTGAGAAACACGTCCTGGTCATCCTGACCGACATGAGCTCCTATGCTGAAGCTCTGCGAGAGGTAATATACCCCTCCACTAGTGTTGTGGTGAAGACCACCTAAACCGAGACCAAGTCACGACCAAGCTCAGAGTGTATTGGCTGTGCCAGAGGTAATATACCCCTCCACTAGTGTTGTGGTGAAGACCACCTAAACCGAGACCAAGTCACGACCAAGCTCAGAGTGTATCGAGACCGAGACAAGACCAAGACCAGTCTCGAGTACTGCAACACTACCCTCCACCACCACAGTTAGGAAAACCCCAGACAGCTGACGAGGGAAAAAAAAACACCTCAACTGTGGCCACGGTAACCATTTTGAAATATTGTTGGAGACAGTGTAACCTTTGCTGCTCTGTAATAGTTTCCTTATGGCAAGTATCGACCCCATGTCGGTTTAACGTAGGTTTGATATAGTGGTCGAACACTTCTGTCCATGCCCTTGATGCACGAAGTAAGACGAATAATAGCATTGATAGCTGCCTTATGTATGCCTCGGGGTGTGCAGGGGAATGAAGCTCCAAGTCATTTCATCAAGGTTGTTAAACCTTTAAGGTTTCCATGGATGCCTTTTTCTTAAAGCTTAGTGTTGAGCTGTCAGTTATTTTTTTTAGCTCCAGGTCACATGCTGTGAAGGCCATTGTCCTATTGCAGAGGGGACACATAATGCCTCCTCCAAAAAAAAACTGTGTTACTGTTTGAAAAAACTGATGGGGATTCGAGACATTCCAAGTTAAGTCTGTGACTTTCTATCACTCTCTTTTCATTCACCATGCACTGAATGATGTTATTTTTTTCTCCTTTCTCAAGGAGAAAACATAGCTATTGATAATATACAGTTCAGAAACCTCGTAATATTGCCTAAAAGCAGCAGCCTATAAAAAACGTGTCAATTCAAAAATAAAAAAATAAGACCCTACCATGTGCGCACACACACACACACACACACACACAAACACACACACACGTTAAGGTGTTGGTCGAGTGACAACCTCCCCAATGTGTCTTGTGTCCTTGCTGAAAGGGAGGATAATGTGTCCTTCAGCCTTAACTTCGTTTTTCTCCTTGGCTTTGTGCTGGAGCAATAAGAAGGGGGGCTCATTTCCATCACACTCAGCCCTCTCCTCCTCTCGCTGTTTTTGCTGCTACAAGTCAGGCCTCCTCTTTTTATTCCTGTAATAATCCTTTTATGCGGTACATCATGCTTTGATGATTTAATGTGCCCGCAGTCCAATGTTGGTTGAAATAGTTTTATGCACGCGTCAAAGTGCGGCTTTCTCTCAAACCCCCTCTCACCCCCTTCCATCTCATTGTCACTTTCACACAGCCTTGCTTTATCAATACGGACTGTGTGTGAAGACTTTAGGAGGGAGGCTTGTTTGATGCTTAACCACTTACAAAGAGCAAAGAGGGGAATAACCATTTCTTCCCTTCCCACTTCAGTTGCTTGAAGGTTGAAGCCGCTGTGAATTCGCAGTTCACCCACGTGGAGCCCGACTGAATGACTCTTGCACCTTGTTGTCTGTTCTGAATTCAGCCGACTATTTAGCGGTTTATTGGATTTTGGTCATTTTCCAGGAGGTCCGTGGACAGAATAGCGGTGCTTGACATTTACAACCAGCAGCATTCCCCTGCAGAGAGAAATGCTGTTCAAAACAATTAGATGTCCGTTGCTTTGGAATACTAGTCGATTTTAAGATGAGATAGGCATTTATTTCCTTAGTGTGGCAGGTTTGTTTATTTTACCAACCAATGATGCTTGCAGCTTTTGGTACTAAATATTTAATCGTTCTGGTCAAGGGGACAGTATTTTTACATTTTCACACCTCGTGATTTAATATGAAACATGTACAAAAAAAGGTGCGTTAAAAACAAAAAAACCCACAAACTGATTATTGTTCATCATGCTCGTCATGTATGGATCTTTCTATGGATCGTTCTATGACTTCCCTGCTTTGACCTGTTGACGGACCCCGCCCCCACTCTCTTCCCCCCCCTCAGGTGTCTGCTGCCAGAGAGGAGGTGCCTGGGCGTCGTGGATTCCCCGGCTATATGTACACTGACCTGGCCACCATTTACGAGCGCGCTGGCCGTGTGGAGGGACGGAACGGGTCCATCACCCAGATCCCTATCCTTACCATGCCCAATGATGGTCAGTACAAAGGCACAAGTAATGGGCTAGGAAACGCTGGCAACATGTATATATTATATACATATATATAACACACACACACACACACACACACACACACACACACACACACACTTATTGGACAACTCTAAGTGTTTTGTTCCAAAATAAGATATGGATAATATTTTAAAGATCGTGAATGGTCATGATATCATAGCTGATGTGATTAAACCAATCGTGGGGAGTCCGAAACATTGATCTGCACTATAATGAACATCCCAAGGAGGATGAATACAGTGTGCCTTGTATATACATTTAGAAATAATCTCATGTATATGTCAACTAGGACATTCGCTCATTTTTTTTCATGTTTTTCGGGGTAAAGCTCTTTACAAACTGTCACAAATTTTCCTATGAAGGTTATACGTTTTGACAAATCAGCAGTTTTAGTCCCAGCGTTCCTTTTGTGAAAAGGGGGCAGGTGATTTTTGAAATGGTCAGATACAGTTTTTTATGCCTGCAGTTACTATAGCAACGTTTTTTTGAAGAGCCTCCCTGTCTTGTTTCCATTGTGAGTCCCCCTGTTTGCACATCATGGGGTAACCATTGTGACAGCACAGTTCAGAGCACCATCCTCTGGTGTTCCAGAGTTCTGAATTCGGATAAATCGCTTGATTTAGATCAAGGCTCTGAACATCCAGACACCAAACGGGCCCGGTTCAGAAGTCTCATGCTGCATAGTATGCTGTGACAATTCTTCACAACGACACGAGCACATTAAAGCCTTAGGATGCTTCAACGTTTGACGTGTTTTTTTTTTTTGTTTGTTTTTATTGTGATCCTTTCAGTATCCCAGGGTGCATTGCTTGTGTATGTGAGCACACCAGATACAGATGTGAAGTCGTTTGTAATTTCAACATGTGGTGTTTTTTTTTTTTGCTTCCTTGTTTTGTGCAGACATCACCCATCCTATTCCTGATCTGACTGGATATATCACTGAGGGACAAGTCTATGTTGACAGACAGCTACACAACAGACAGGTACTTTATCCACACACACGAGCTGTAGTTTCAAACCTGTAAAGGCAGTTTCCACTCCAAATGTTGCGTTTCCATTCTTTTGAAATGCATTTGACTGTCTCTCAAGAGATACATTTTTAGATCTATGTATTGTTGAATGTGTCTTCATTTTGTTCAGTGGGGTTTTGAACAACCTGTGTGTTTAAACTTTCAGATCTACCCACCCATCAACGTGCTTCCCTCCCTGTCTCGACTCATGAAGTCGGCCATTGGCGAGGGGATGACCAGGAAAGACCACGCCGACGTGTCCAACCAGCTGGTAAAACCTCTAGCCTTTTTCACTTGGCTCGGATGTCAAGTCATGTTTTCACGTCACTGCCATCTGAAACTCTTAGTGGAAAACGCATAGTATCATTACACTGCTGGTTTATTTGACCATATCATCCTCACATAGCGAAAACGTGTCCCGTGGAACAAAGTCTTTTTAACTAAAAGAGAGCAGCATCGGTGAACCACACAATTATCAGTGCGAATGAGATCCTCAGCTACGTTTATTTGGTTATGACATTTCTTTCTTTTTTTTTACCAATTGCTCAAAGGCACATAGTTAAAGGCAAATAATTTTTTTTATAACCTTTTGATCTCATTGTGGACTGGTCCACTTGGGAAGGGCTCACTTTCCCCCTAGCACAGGACAGTACAGTTGGAATGATCATCAAACACCCCTCTTAATTGAAATGGTGTAGTCCACTAGATGGACCTTCCGGTGACAAGCATTGTGGTTTTTCTTTTACATCCGTTTTTATCAGGAATTGTCTCGCTGTTAGCCAGCTCACTATTGTTACACGGAATTAAAGCACTGTAAAGGAGCAATTCAAATAATGTATTTAGTAGTTTTACCTGCATACTTGAAATGTGGGAATGTTTTTTTTTTTTTTTACATTTACCTAAAAACTGTTTGTTTTCTATATTGGAAAAATATTTAATGCATAAACTATATTTACAAATATGAAATACAAATATGAAATCACTACAGAGGGTTAGACTTGTATTCTCACATACTGTCTCTTTCCTCCAGTATGCCTGCTATGCCATCGGTAAAGATGTGCAGGCCATGAAAGCAGTGGTGGGAGAAGAGGCTCTCACCCCAGACGATCTCCTCTACCTGGAGTTCCTGCAGAAGTTCGAGAAGAATTTCATCGCTCAGGGTAAGACTTTGACGAACGCTGCAAAAGCGCTCGCCACAACGAAATACTGACACGCATCTTTGAGAAGACATAACGACACACAGATGGAAAGGTGAAAATGGGGTCACCACACCTCCCTAGGGTAGTGAGGGTGGGGGTCGGGGGAGCAGAGTTTAGCGAGTGAATGAAGGCATCATGCATGTGTTAGCAGGCTTTTCACACCTTTAAGTGGGAGATATTAACCATCAGCCAGCCCAAGTCATTGGCCCTTTAACCTGTTGACGACTTGTTTGGTAATGTATTTGCTTGTCTTAAGGATTACTTGAGGCTACCCTTCTTTTCCTTCCGTGTCAGGTTTTTTTTGCTACCGAGGTAACTTTATTCTGTTAATGTCTTAGAACACCTTGAGTTTGCGGAGGTAGTTGATTCCCCCCCCAAAATCCAGGCTTTGTTGCTGTACTAACACTAACACTATTCAGTGAGCCAAAATGTGGATAGATGATTATCACAGTTATTTTTTTTTTTAAAAGTTTGCAAGTATTTTTGATTTAATTGTGTGCTTTCTGGAGTCGTTCGTTCTTTTTAATGAAATAGCTTTTTATAGAATTTGCCGTTCCAACCAAATATCCTGGTTATTTCAATAATTTTCTAATATACTTTTGATACTTGCGATTCTCTCCTGTATGAAATATAACTGTAAGGCTCATTGCTTAGTTTAGTTGAGGCTTTAAAATTGACTTTTTCTGAAGACCATAGTGTAGAACTTTCTGGCAAATATGATCTGCGCAGAAACTGTGTTCTCGCTTTCTAGCCCTTGAGTTTGTCCTCGGTGTGTGGATTGTTAACTGAAGTATTCACAAGCCTTTTGTCCAAAGCCGTACAATACCACAATTATCAGACAAAAATTAACTATGAGACAAATCCTGCATGATTGATATTATATTATATTAGCTTATGTTACTAATTTCTACTAATATTTTTTGTTATGCTTTGTTCCAGTTTTTTAAATGACATTTTCATACTAAGGAGCTGCGCACTCTCGTTTTCTTTCAGGCCCGTATGATAACAGGACCGTGTACGAGACCCTGGACATAGGCTGGCAGCTCCTGCGTATCTTCCCCAAAGAGATGCTGAAGAGAATTCCCCAGAGCACCTTGGCTGAGTTCTACCCCAGGGAGTCTGCTGCTCGCCACTGAGCTACAGGACGTCTACCATAGCGATGCTCTGTTTCCACCTCCACCCTTTTCTGCTCTTTTTTTCATCACACCATCTCACTACTTCTACACCTCCCCCTACCTCAGGGGCTGCTGAGACTAGCGTAGATACCCCCCGCCTCCCCAGCCCCGTCCCACTTAAACTTGCCCTCCCCTCCCTCCCTCACTTCCCCATCCTGCATTTCCTACTGAGAGAACAGAGCAATAATCTCAGCTCCTTCTGTAGGTGTGTTGTACTGTGTCCAGATTGTTTGTATTGATAGTGTCTGTAAGTGTGATAGCTGCATTTTATTTTTAAATGTATACCCGCCCTTGAAATTATAGAAAAGTCCAGTAATTCATTGGGTTATGTTACTGCTGGATGGGTTTTTATTATTTGTTTTTTTTGGCCTCTCAGAATGGGATCACTACCAAAAAAGAAGTGTCAAAATCATACTGGGAAAAAACACGAGACATTAGCTCTTAAAGGGAAACTTTGCTTCTTCTCTAGATCGTTCAGTGGTTTTAAGTTGTTTGTTTGTGTTATGCTCGATATAAAGATTCTCCAACAGTCTTACAGAGCATTATGGTTACTAAACGCTTCATATTTTTGACAAAACCACAAAGTCCTCCTCATCGGTACCTTTGTATATGTGATTTGGTCAGGGATTTATATTGGAGATCCGTGCCACTAGAAATCTGATTTCAAAAGTATCTGTGTAATGTGAGTGCCCTAATTCTCAGTCATCTTATGTTCCTCTTGGTTGTTGTAATTATCAAGAACTTATAAAGAAGATGTTTACATTATAAGTGTTTTTGTTGTATGCTGTAAAGTGCTGTAATGAGGAAAAACTTAACATTCCCATCTATTTAATTGAGAATTGGTTTGCAGACATTGAAATCTATATTGTGTGTTGATAATGATTTGTGTGTTTACTTGTCCATAAATGAATTAAATTATATTATAACTCTGAAATGCTTTAGGTTTCTTTTATGCAGAGAGAAGACTGTTTATAGATAGGCACGTTGAAGAGAGCAGACCTTTTAAAAGCAGATGCACCTTATACTTACTGATTTGAGGGATTTATGTGAAGTATTTATGATCAGCTGTACCCTTATAATTTGACGGCTGCACCTCGAACTGTAGCAAAGGTAATGCCTTAAACCGGATGTACCAGCACAAACTACTTGCCGCGCAATGCGGATGCGCGTACAGGTGTGCCAAAAAGAAGGCGCCATCTCCAGTTTCCAGGGTGAAAAAAGCGCCAACAGAGTTGTGATTTATTACTTCTTTGAAAATAAGTCGAAGGTACTGTAAAATTGGATGACAGCTGTCATTGCTATGGCGGCGGAAGAAGAGATGAAAAAGCTAGACATAATTGCAAACCTCTCCAGCCAAGGTAAAACGCCACCGATAGTTCCACTATAAACCTGACTAGCCAAAGCGCCTAAATTATACAGTAATTTGAAACAGAAATGCTCACTGTGATTAAATCGATGAATTTAAGTAATCTACCTACTCTGGATTCTCAAAGTTACACATAAAATAGGCTAGCATAGGTAAGGCCATTATGAGGACAACAGAGGGTTCAAAGTCCAGCACTCTCAACGGAGAAAGTTCTATGACATGGAACTATGTTCTTTAAAATTCAAACTATTTTTTATGAAAATGTGCAGTTCCTTTGTAATTTACGATTTAGCGATAGATATAGTGGATGTGCGAACATCTATCGAATGGTATTGTCCCCGCTTAGGAATTTCGGTGGAAGTAGTGTGTCATATTACAAGCCTTAGGCTACTTCTTATTCCTCATTGTAATATGTCATTGATGCCATTCAATCTTAAAACTAGTATGGCAATAATTTAAACACTTATTAAGTTTGCTTTTTCCAGACAATAAAAAAAAAATAAGCTTGATTGGCCTTTGTCTTAATTTGTATGCATTGCACAATAGCATATATTGCAGTTTCAGCAAGTTTTTAATCTTAAAATGTAGTAAAGATGTAATTGAAGTGGCATGCTCGGTTGACTACAGAGCATGTTAATAAAGAAGTAACTAGTTGAGTGTGAAGAAACCCACTGTGTTGATATGATCCAATCAGAGAGCACACACCCCAGGATTTAAACTGGTATTACCCGCTTATAAACTTTCTCTCCATCAGTATAGAAGTTGGATGGTCTCTGGTTTGGTCCCCGATATACTAATGACAAGTCACATATTTTTAAGTATAGTATGCATAGATTGATTTGCCCTTGAGCAAGTCTAGGTTGGCTGCACTGTAGCTGGCCATAGATGTATGTTTGCAAAAATACACAATTCTGTTAAATCTGATGCAGATTCCAACATTAAGTCCAATGCATTTGAAAAGGAAACACAGTGTATAAAAAAAAAAATCCCCAAATCTGCATTCGGGATCATTTCCATTCAGTTATAATTCAGGCTAAGTTACCATCTGTAAACATGGCATATTTAGCTGCAGCCTTTAACTAACTCTTCAGCGTGCAGCCGCGGAAATAAGTGAGTCACAGAGTTGGTTTTGGCCCTGTGAGTGTCAGGATATGTTATAAAGGGTGGTGTTGTTGATGAATCAGGTCCCTATAGGAAATAGCTTGCAGACTAAGTATGACTGCCATGTACCAGATGGCTTGTAAGGAACCAATGGATATCTATACCTATTCTTATCTTTTAACCAGGTCTTTTTTGGGCAAACATGGCGAAACAGTCATTCATGCTTTAGTAAGAAAAAGCCAATTTGAAACAGGTTGCAAAATAGAAAAGGTGAACAGCAAATTTTGGAAACCTATTTTGTACATACTTATTCTACTAATAATTCTGAAAAGAAAAGCTACACTCCAATTAAATAAAATTGTGCACCCATATTGGTTTTAGTTGAGTCATTCTCTCAGATGTGCAATTTGAAGGCTGTTTTCCAAATTGAGATAGTCTTGTTGACAAAGGCCATGAGTCAGTCACCATTATAGATTGAGTCAGATGCTGGTCGAGTTGAGTGACAAAGTTTCCAAATGCCTATGGTTTTAACCTAGCACATGCCACACATCCTGTAGCAATAACTCAGTTATCAAATGATGCCCATTTTAAGATGGCTTTCTGGTCTATCATGTTACCCACAGCTGTTCAAGAACATGAGGTTCTTCAGAGGAAACATGACAAAACAGCAATGGAGGTTAGTGGTGATGATTTCTGTTTCTGGGGTTACAGTATACTGTGACTGTGAAATATTGCTGGCTTTGTTTTAATTTAAGTCACACAATCATTTTTTTTTCCTTCCAAGTACACTTTTTTCTTACATAATTTTACTTCTTAACAGTATGTGGTTACAGTAACATTAATGGCATTGAATGTTACTCATTGGAGGATTATTATGTTTGTGAAGTTATATATTGCAAATCCCTCTTGAATATGCTAATCCTAACGACTGCGATATACACACAACTGCTGCTTCTTCTTTTTGAGTTAAAAAATGACATAGATTCAGATCAAGATTAAGTATTTTGCTTTTTGTCTTTTGTCTCTGGTCAAATCAGTGCAAACGTATGCAGGCGGAACGTGACGAAGCAGTCAAAAGGCTGAATGAGTTTGAGAGAGGTGAGTTATACTGCCTTATTAGGTTAACCATAAAATACACTGTCCGGAGGAAAGGCCTTCCATAACAAACTTTTGCGTTACATACTGTATGTTAAGGGTTAACGTAAATGAATGGCCATTTATTGATTGTAATCTCAAATGTCCAAATCAAACCACATTCATTCATACACACTACGTTCAGATTTTGAATCAGTATAAGCGATATTATTCGCTTCCTACAATAGTATCATTGCAGTGGTACATGTTGGTTATTCTGTCATGTCTTCATTGAGCATAGAGAGTTTCACCATGTAGACAAACCTTTCTGAAGTCATTATGACCTGATCTTGAATTCTGTTTATATGTTAAACATTTGAATTTGTAATATTTCTTTAGTTATTTTTTTCATTCAATATAAAAAAAGATATGAGTTGATACATTAACTATTACTGCGCTGTAGATTCCAATTCAACTGACATTTGAATGCGTTTTGACCTTGTCTTTCCTGGACAAATTCATGAAAAGAGGGCATTCAAATGTCCTCTTAAGGCTAACGCGTTTCCCCTGAATGGGGCCGCTGTTTAATTTCATGAAATGTACTTTCTTCGAGGTAAAGTCCACCTCAACTGCCTGTGGATTGATCTCTGAAATATGAATGCCGGTGACAAATGTCAAAGAAGGACCAAATAGTTGCTCTTTGTTCACACGCAGTGATTTTTTTTTTATGGGAATTTTATCTGAATAAATTTGGCTTCTGTTCATATCCAGGGATTCTCTAGCCAAAACACATATTGTGTTTGACTTTCACGTTAATAGAAGCTGCCTCACTACGCCAAGCAGCTGCATATTAGGACCTATTACGTGATTTTATAGCTCTTAGAAAATTGCTCCTATTCACAACAAAACGCGGGGGAAGAGGGAGAGGGAGAGAGAGAGAGGAGAAAAAGCCCCCAACACACAATCATGTCTTTTCAATTGGCGATGGCAAGGTTGATGACAACATGACCATTGTGTTATAATGATAACACCACAAAGGCATCTGCCCCCCTCATCAAGGCTTCAGTGCGGCTGCATATACAATTTAATTCACTGCTCTGTCGGCAGCGCTGATACCATTATGCGGTATGTCGACACAGGGGTAATCACTGTCTTCTCTGAGAGGAGGGCGAAAAAGGGGAGCAAAAAACAAAAAAGAATGAAAAAGATGGAGTGATGATGAAGAGGCCAAAACTTACAATTAAGACTGCCAATTCTGACGTGTCAAAACCCCCCTGTGTCCCGGCACTTGTACACTTTCTACTTCCCGTGCTGTTTATTTACCATGTCTACCAGTAATTATAATTAATGTGTAATTTAGTTCAAGGCGGCCCTTGCTGGTTTTGTGCGGTTCGGCTTTATGGAGTCCATGAAAGCGAGGCGAGGGAGGGAGGCCTAGGATGAAACTGGCAGCTAAGTGCTATTCAATGACTGGTGTGGGAGGAACTTTGATATCGCAAGGCACAGACATTCATCAAGTTTTAATTAGGTGTCATCACGAGGAAGGAAAGGCTGCAGGGAACAGTATTAATGTCTTTTTCCCCCTGTTGACCACAATGTTTAATTAGTTAAGTGGCAGTAAGCGCACTAACTGGGGCTTGTGATTAGGGCTTCAAATTGTGTCGACATTTTTTGACGATGTTTGTTTTTTTCATGGCAACAGATTTTCTTCTTAGAACATTGGCATCACACAAAGCACTTCGTTTTGTTTATGTGGTCTATATAGTTTCACCAAAACAAGTTGCAAGGATTCAAAACGTCGTTCTTACCATTTGAATTTCTTTGTACATTTTGAAATGCCCAGACGGATGTAAACATAGCAAGTGTTATGTTATGTTTTGGAAACAGGATGGAACACCTGTTTACACCTTTTCATGGATTTATGGTTTTCAAGTTGTCAATAATCCCTTCAAAATACCGGCCTAGACTAATGTTGCTGAAGATAAGATACATAGAATACATTGAATGGACTGAATAAAAGACGAGTTGCCTTGGTGACATAACAGCAGTTCACTTTCTGTCGAATTCCAGAGAGAATATGCCTGGCTCATTGCATTTGAAAAATTAGATGAATGTCACAAAAGCGAGTGCAAACATTTCTTGGGGAAGGTGTTACGGCCATAGAGCTAGAACAGTAATAGATAGTGCTCTATCTCTGTGGTTATGGCACTCTTACCTCTGCTAATTGTTCCAACAAGACCGTGAAGTGATGACGTTTTGATTGGGATGAAATGAGGCTACAAGAAGACCTTGTTATTGGCATGAATGCAGTTATTCATTGGTGACTGAAGGTTGATGTTACCTTTTCTTCCTTTCTAGATGTCATACCCCCTTGTACTGTTGAAGTTCATACTTGATAGATCGTTGTCTCACTTTCCCTGTAATGTAAAAAAAAAACACTGTGAAAAAATATCAAGCCTGCAGATCAAATAAAGAAGTGATCAAATAGCTTTGCCAACCTTTTTCTGTTGTTTTTGCTTAGCCTACAGTGGAATCTCTGCACAGATTATTGGAGTTCCCTTTTTTCCACGTATAGATTACTGACACGGTCAAATTCCGTATTTGACCTCTTTTTGACACGTTGTTCATGCAATTGTTTGTTTGTCTTGTGGTTTTGTGACCTGATTATTAAAAGGAATCTGAATATGGTCCCAGACCAGTGGAGATTGGGTCATATGTTTAAACCAGGCTTGTAAAAGGAGAATGGCACTTAATGCTTTTAAATTAACATGGCGCTATGGTAACAGGCTATGTGTAAATATGAATATATTTTTATTCACTCTTTATTACACGGTCATCTCTCTTGTTTCCTCTCTCTCTCCTAAAGTTTCCCACATGGTCATCGAAGAGGTCAACACTGTTCAGGAGAACCTTGAAATTGAGAGGACATGCAGGCAGAGTATTGAAGCCCTAGCCTCAAAGGTGTGTGCATTTCATAATGTTAGTATTGATAGTTGTATTCATGACTTTGGATTGGATCACATTTTTACACAGCCAATTTCAAAGGTACACCGCCACATAAATATCATAAAAAAATGAAAATGAAATACTAGGCAATCACTCCGCTCTGTTGTTTTGTTCACAATTCCCCCGTATTTTCTGTGTCAAATGGTCTTTGATTCTTTCGATTCAGGGCACACTTCTTCAGTAGGGTGCCAGCCAAAATGTTCGTTGTAATTTTAGAGTGGGGAGGCTGGCAAAAGTGATTTTGCCTGCCTCTGCTGGTGGACTCATCATTGTAATGATTACTCACACAGTTGTTTGGACTAAAGCCTTGGAATCCACCTGGCAGTGCCAGCAGGCAGAAAAGGAAGGGGTGGGCTTGGGAGTATGTGTGTGTGACTAGGGTGTGAGACGGGGAGTGTGTGTAGGGTGTGAGACGGGTAGTGTGTGTATAGGGTGTGAGACGGGGGGTGGGGGTTGTGTATGAAGGGGTGTGTGTGTGTGTGTAGGGTGTGAGACGGGGTGTGTGTGTGTAGGGTGTTAGACGAGGTGTATGTGTGTGGGTAGGGTGTGAGACAGGGTGTGTGTGTGTAGGGTGTTAGACAGGGTGTGTGTGTGTGGGTAGGGTGTGAGACAGTGTGTGTGTGTGGGTAGGGTGTGAGACGGGGTGTGTGTGTGTGTGTGTAGGGTGTGAGACAGTGTGTGTGTGTAGGGTGTGAGACGAGGTGTGTGAGTGTGTAGGGTGTGTGACTGTGTGTGTGTGTGAGGGGGGAAGAGGGCTTGGTTATGGGAAAACTGATCGTTTTGGGAGTGTGTCATCCTTCCCTTGCTTCCTCATTCTCTCCACCTGCTGTACTTTGTTTTCTTTAATTTCCTAATTTAGCTTTGATCAGCTTCCTCTACCCATCCCAGTTTCCCACCTGTGCACAATTATGATTAGCTTGAGTAATTTTTGGTCATCACTTGCATACCATAAAAACAACAGATTCATAGATTAGTATTATTTACACTGCATTTGCTTCCAAATAGTGTCTCCAGTTTATTTAAGCCTCACAAACACCACTTTTGGGTACTCCCATTTCAACATTTAGCAGTGTTAATGATGTGTCATGGTAACTTAATCCCGTGCAAAGTTAGGTTAGTGCAAGCATTTGTAAAACGAGGCTGGTGGTAGAACTTTATGTTTTGATGGCGATGAAGTGGATGGTTACTGTAGATAACGGTCTATGGTTATTAAATGCAAACGTGACCCCAACGTGAAGGATGTGCCACAGATGCATGGAGATAGCAACATCAACAGCACTTCACATAGGCCAACCTTGTAAAAAAAAAAAAAATTGTTCTCCTATACCTTTCACGGCAACAATAACAGAGCAATAATAGGACAAAAATAAATTGCTTCTTTAGTAAAAACCGTCTTGTGTTGGGCACAAAACGCACATGCAAACATTGAAGGGGAAAAAAAGAGCTAAGAGCCTTGAATGGCATTTTGCAGTGGTGAAGCTCAGTTGTACTTCCCTAGTTCAGATGGACTAGGAGTAGACTGCATAGCCTTTTCCTTGTACCATGACTATTGAACCAAATCGGTATGTAAGCGTTCAGGTAAATAAATGTGTTGCATTAGAATACACTTCTTGTTTTTTTATAGTCGATAAATATGTTTGACTGCAAGTTGTCTGGAAACCAATGAGAGGGCAATTTCTGCCTTTCTAACTGTGCCAGAATGTTTTATTATCCCATTTGAATTTAAATCGGGAACCCCAAATATTTTTTGAAGGCTTTGCAAACGAACGACAGCCAAATTGACCACTGTATGTGAATCATTTGATTAATTTCTCTGCGGTCTGAATGACAGTAATTCTCCCTGCCAACGGGCTCGAAGGCCACGAGAGGAGCAAAAAGAAAAGTTTCCATCAAATTCTTTAACTCCCCAACATTTTGAATTAAAAAGCAATGATAGCAAGTGTGAAGCAAATTGCAACCAGTCAAATCAGAGCGCAGGCCTAGCGCTTGACATTGTTGTGTTGATCTCTGATCAAAGGGAAGATGAGGGGGGCTGTGACTTTGTAATAGTGACCTCTGGAGACTTTCCTCCACAAGCGGGCCTTGATTTCTCTGAGTATGTAATTTCATATGTTTCCTCTCATCAATAGTAGATTATTATCAAAAGATTGTGATTCTGTGTTATGTGTTGTTGATTGCATTTCGGAGAGAGATGCACACTGAAGGGCATCATCAAAAGATGGAATTGCTGCAATCTGTGCCAACCGGAATGCCATTAATAAATACCTCTTTAATGGATTTCTCTTTTTTTCCTTCTCTGTCGACTTTTCCAGCTGGAAACGATATATAAAAATATGCATAATTGGTGGCCATCTCGCGCCCATAGGCTTCATTAGATTGTATGTAGTGGTGTTCATCTTAATTGACACATATGGCCGTCCTAATAGGAGAAGTTTGAGAAATGGAATGTGGCAAATGTGGCAGTTCAGTATGGACGGCTTACGTACAACCGATCAAATTGCATCGCATTTAGGCAAGAGAATGTGTAGGAATACACACGTGCAAAGTGCTATACAGAAAATGCTGGATGCAAATTGACCGCGTCCCATAAAGTACTGTGATTATGTTTGAAAGCAGAGATATGCTGTGCGTCCCCCCCACTTTCCCGTGCCATTCTAATGCGATGTCTGTTATTTCCCAACGTGATTATTGCTTTTGCATCCCTCTTCTCCGAAACCACGTCCTGGTCAAGTGTGTGATTTAAGGAATGAAGGAATGAGGAGATCAGAGCAGCGTCTAGGATGACATATTGTGCTCCGGGTTTGCTCTTTCTCACCTTAATTCAAAATATCCTTGAGATGCAATAGCGAGGCACTCTCCTTATTATTTTTTCCAATAACAACAATGAAATGGGCAGATATCTTTAGCGGTTTGTCCTGTATATAGTTTATTGCATGCAGAAATATAGTATAACCTCGGACAGATTTTTTATATTCTAGTGCTACGTAATCTCGAATAAAATTGATCTGATTTCCATTTTATTTCAAAGTGGGGCTGTGTTACTTTGGGGATAGTGTTTCAGATGAATTTGAGTGTGAAGATGTTTCTTTGAAACAATTCAAATCGTTTTTAAACACCTATCACAATGCTTTTGCTGCAGTCTCTTTAGGATTGCACTGTTTCTACCCATTTGCCCTTCTCTCTTTCTGAAGAAGTAGCACAGTTCCATTAGAAAATATCTCTTCATGTTTTGTATATCCCAGCCCCTCACCCGCTTAGCTGACATCATTTCAACCATGATTCTATCTGCTTTTATTCTTCATTGTTTGGTTTTGACCTCCCTTCCAGTTAAGTCGTCAGAACCGGTCCCTGAAGCGGAAGAGCATGATTCTGCTCGCCCACCTTGGCCCAGAGAGCATTGCAGAGATCGACCTGGGAGAGGAAGAGGAGGAGGAAGACGAGGTGGAAGAGGAAGAAGAGGGGGAAGAGGGGGAAGAGGCAAAGGAGGGTGGAAATGTCCAATCAGGTGATGGGACCAACCTCACAGACCGACTCCAGCACACAATCTCAGGTGGGGTTTTTTTTCTCTTCCATTTTCTCTTTATTTTTCGATGCAGAAAAATTCCCATGTTCTCCCTAGCTGGTTACATGGTCGTGGTCACCTCTTGGAAGACATGACTATCAGGGTAATGTCTTGGGTGGCATGTTAGGAAGAAATGTCACGACATGTACCACTGAAAAGGCCTGCTTTAGAAATAGCTACGTACACATCATGTTCAATGCCGTTAACCTTCTATCACTATACAGCTTATAAACTTATGAACTGAGACATTCAGTGTATTTTAAGTGTGACATTAAGTCAAGGTTTTATAACGCTAGACATACAGTAAGAATGATAGAGTGTTGTATAGAAAAACAGAACTGCAGTCAGGCAACTGATTGTATGTATTTGTTTACATGAAGCAGAGCTTCAGAATAAACTGCAGTTGACACTGGAGGACAAAAAGCAAGCCACCCTTTCTCTGGAGGCTGCAAGGGAGCAGTTGAAGGACGTCAGGGCAGTAGTAAGTTTGCACTGGAGAGCAATTTGTTTATGACCTACCGTAGATTAACACACATTTGTTGTTTTATCATAGCTAGAACCAATGTGACATAGCAAAGTAGGCATTTCTGGGGCTTGAAGATGCTCTGTATTGAAAATATGGCACTTTTTTTGTACCCCCCTCTCACCATGGCAGCTGTTGAAGGAGAAGCATGAAAACACAGTTTTAATTGCGGAAACGGTGCGACAAAAGAAGCTGTTGGCTAAATACAACAGAGGTCAGTAAGAAACCGTCTCTTGCTAAAAACGTTTATCGTATTGACTCCAGTGCTTGTTCCCGGGTGCCCCTCTGCTGCAACGCAAGGAAGAGGCTCATTCTGTGTGTGTTCTCTCAGAATGGAACAGCCTTGAGTGGTTCAAATGTGAACTGAAAGAAGAGTCAAGTGAAGACTGAACTCTACTTACTATACAGTTTATGCTGTTAGATTCCTCCGCCGAATTATCTGATGACACATTCAAGTTATCATTCAATATAGAAGAAATAAGCAGACTAGGTGTATTGTTTTTTACAGGACGTTTGCCCTAAAAAATGTTTTGTAAATTAAATCTGAATATTCTTTGTGGTTACAATGTTTTTTGAATATGGTGACAAAATCATCTAAGTTATGATGCTCCCATGAAATCGTTGCTTTTCAGTAAGGTTATTATCGCAGGGCAGTTCAGTTCCTAAATATGTTCCCTTTTCATTAAGATAACATTTCGACAGTTGTAGGCAACACAAGATCAATTTTACATCAAGTTACCACTACATCAAGGTCCAATTTAATTCGGTCCGATGCTATGTTGTTAACCTATCACTTCCAGTTTCTCATTCATTTAAACTATTGGTGGTTCTAGTTGTAGCAAACCTTTAAGACGTTTTAATAAGTAGTGCCATCGCTTCCCACGAGGAACCTTTGGCGCTCCTGAAACGTATTTAAACTATTATCCATGGAAAACGGTGCTGAAATATTGGCCACAGACGGAATCTTGACAGCCGGTGAGACACGTGTTAGGAATATGTGACCCTTAACCTCTTTGGGACCTTAACGTGGCATAACCATCTACAATGTTGACTGACTGGAACAGCCCCCAATATGGCGTATTTTTTAGTCGGGTCAGTTCTGGTCAGGCCAGATCATTAATCGCAATTACTTTTGTTTACTAGTACTACATTTCTATTCTATGAGCTTTGGCATACTACAAAGAAACATGTCAGTAGTGTGCAAGATACTATATTGACATCACATTTAATATGTTGTTGAGTACACAAAGTAGTAGGAGTTTCCAAATGCAGAATTTCTTTTCAGAGGAATTGGAAGAGGAAGTGGGAGGATGACATGACTGCAGTTTATATTTAAAGTTTAGTTCATTGTAACAGCAAAGGTTAGTTTAGTTAACAAAGGTTTAACTAAATCCTTATTGAAAGGCTAAAATAACAGAACAAACGTATATTTTTATATTGTAAAGTTATATATGATATATAATGTTGTATTTCTTCCTAGTTTCTCTGTTTGCTGTGGATGAATACGAGACGCTGCAGGAAAGCCTGAATCTGGAGAGGGACCTCCGTGCAGAGGCTGAGGGCTTTGCTCGAGAGGTGAGTCTTTAGGCACCCATAACAGGGTTATGAGATTTGGATGGATATTTCTGTCAGCTTATCATGTCACCTCAACTTTGATTAATAGGATACTTTATCAATCCCATTTTTTTCCCTGCCAAACAGTCATTTGATGATCATTCGACAGTAGATTCATTATTGTAGCTTAAGGAAACACCGCAGTCATCCCAATATCCATCTCATTAACGTTTGTCCAGATTAATGCCATTGTTCCTGTCCATCTAATCAGCATTCTGGATTCCTCGTTCATTACTTTCTCTTCGTTTCACTAGAGGTTACCATTTGTATTCCTACCTGGAGTATAAGTACCGGCCTCCTCTGCATAATGAGGGATATGTTCTATGTCTATCTCCAATCAGACATCTTGAATGGTCTAATTTGTGCTGAGCATGGGGCAATGTACCAATCTAAAAGTACAGACCGTGCTGCTCAACTCAGAGAATAATCAGGCAATCATAGTCTCAACATATACTGTGATGGCCAATATTCAATCCTCGTCTTGACAGCAGAGCTAGGCACCGAAAGGTCCCTGGGATGTTGGTCTGTAGTAGAAATGGCCGACAGCTAAGGCGTTTGAGATCTCTGTGAACCCGTCCAGATGCTGGTTGAGCAGAAGAAGCTGAACAGACAGAGTCAGATCCTGCTCCAGAGCAGGGAGCCTGGGGAGGCTTTGCAGACGGCCCTCAGAGATGTCACCGCTGTCACTCAAGAGCTGGAGAGCCTGCGGCTGGAGCACCAGCAACAGGTAATGGTATGGAGGTTGTTGCCGAAAGGCATGCGGTGCAATTCGCCTACTGCAAAACTACTGCATACATTTTTTCTGATAGCACGCTGTAATGTCGGAGGGAGAATTAAACAAATTGCGGTTCAGACCAGTCTCAATATTTAACACGATCTCCCGCTAAACTGTGACAAATTGCTTTATAGCACAAGGAAGAGTGTCACTAATTTTGGCTGCCATCGGGGACGATCCCCCACAAAACTGTGACAAATTGCTTTATGGCACAAGGAAGTGCGACACTAAATCAGGAAGAGATGCCCATTCCTGGAGTATAGTCGTTGATCGTGCTGGCGATATGGTGTGACCACAAGCTTTCTGCATGTCTTCTTTGCGACGGTTAGGGAAAATAAGTGCACCAAGCAAACGGTAGGGGTCACCAAAATCATCTCCTACAGATAAACTGCCTCCAGTCACTTTAAGTATTTTGGAGTTAGTGATCAAAACAGTTCTCAAAGATTCACACTGTGTAAAAAAAGGACCAGAATCTTAAACATTCGTGGCTTTAAACTTATAAACATCTTTGTGAAAATCTACACGTCCTTTTAGTACAATAACAGAGGGCCTTCCCATTCATAATGACCATGAGTTTCTTATATTAGTTGACTTTGGATTCGATAGGCAAGAAGGACAACACAAATTGCCAAGGGTCATAATGGAAATCATTTGACATATCCTCTCCATTCAATCTGATTCCAAGTCCAAAGCACTGTTCACTCGCTGCTGCTGGGGGCTTGATGGAGGTAATTCTGCACAAGTAGGATCACCGATCTATCCTGTACTAGGGATGGATGTTGGCCATGCCCTCCATTTAAAGAACAATCAACCCATTATTCGAGGAGCAAAAAAATAAAAGGAAGGTAAATGCTGACTGGCGACCTCCCAAAGCTCCTTCAGAAATTATCACTTGGACTACAGGAAGTGCTTGTGGCAGTGAGGCCTTTGCTGTGGTTTTAAAAGAGAAGACAGATCCCCGTTTACCTTTGTGAGGAAAGAAAAGAGGAAGGGAACAATTCAATTAAAAAATGTCTTTTAAAACCAAATCTTACCATTTTGTCACGTGACAGATTTTAACCTTGCAACTAGTTGTACAAAATGTGGCATACAGTGCAGCAGTTTATTTTTGTCAAGTTACCGATCCAATTCTTGTGTGTGTGTGTGTGTGTTTGTGTGTGTGTGTGTGTGTGTGTGTGTGTGTGTGTGTGTGTGTGTGCGTGCGCGAGTGTGTGTGTGTGTGTGTGTGTGTGTGTGTGCGTGTGATATTTGGTGGGTCCCCAGTTGAAGCAGATGGAGGAGCGGTTGAAAGGCTGTGAGCTGCGGAAGGAATTGACAGCGTTGGGAGTAAAACTTGAACTCCTGGCGGAAGAGAAAGGGGAGTACGAGGAGAGGTGCTTCAAGGCTGAGGTGGAGGTCAAGGATCTACGGTTTACTGGTGAGTAAATATTTGGATTTGAAAAGCACACTGGAGGGACATTGTGCCGTCTACTGTGCACCCTTCGCTAAGTAACACCATACCACACCTACTCAGATGGGCCCTCGTGTCACAGTCTGACCGTGAGATGTCTTGTACATCCTAATGAAGAAAAGAATAAGTAGTGAAGAGGAGTCCCAACAATATATTTATTTTGAACCACTTGCATGGAATTCCTTTGTCTGGCTGACAACTCAATGGTCAGTCTTCATCACCTTGGAGCTCTTCTCCTCTCATTTTTATTTGACTGGCTAGTTGAGCAACTTGAGAAGAAACTTCAGGCCGCCACTAACCCACATCCTGCTCCGGTTGGTCCACCTCCTCCTCCTCCACCTCCTCCTCCTCTGCCTCCACCCCCAGCCCCAGCATCTAACCCGCTCAGGTGAGAGGTTCACAAATGCAAACGTTATCAAGCATTAAGCACCTACAAGACACAAATTAAAGGTGGCCCTTATATAATTGCACATTCTTTGGTGCATCTTAGTGGTGGAATATTTAAAATATCAATGCAATATCTCCTTTGGCTGGTCTAGTTGAACCAAAATGTCTGACCTCTCTCATAAAACATATCTAACAGTGTACAGTAATATATATATATATACTATATACTGTATAGTACTGTGCAAAAGGTTTAGGCAAGTGTGGAACTTTATCCAAATAACTGACATACTATACCTGCTCAGAGAACAACAATCTTTACTTAGTTTCTTCCTCAAATTTATATCCTATCACATTTTATTTGTGTGTTTTTAGCGCACTGCTGTCAATGATCCGAAAAAAGCGAGATGTCGACAATGGCATTCCATTAGTGGTCCAAGACTCTGCAAAGAAGCCAGGTACTAACCCTTTCATTTATATTTTAAGCACTTCCACACAACTCCTAAGGTAATGTGTGGACTGATCTATTTTTCTGCATAGTAGTCTTAAACCTTGAACCTCTCCTTTGATCATGGAATGAAGACCAAATCTAATGCATCACAGCACAAGTCCTGACTCTAGGTAGTGTTTTGTTGTTATCGTACAAACCTGTGGAGTCAAAGAAGCATTTGAAAAAAGAGCCATTTGAGCTGGTGTTATAAGGGCAATTTTTTACCCAATTCTCTTAACCGTTTAGTTGAGCAATTGTGTAAACGTTTTCTGATGGTATTTTGCAAACTTCATGTACTTTGAAGTATGGGTATGTACTGTATTTTAAACTCAGCTTAAGCATGGCCATTGTGCTTGTTGATTTCCCCCCAAAAACATAGACTATATTTGGAAACGTTTACTGCCAATATTAAAATTAAAAATAAATTCGTAAACACTGGTAATACTGGGGATTTCTGGCAATTTAGAAATGCATTTGTATTATTTCATAATTAATTATTGCCCAGAGGGTCTAGTTCAGACATTATTATTCAATATTATTCGGCTTTCCAAAAACTGATAGTTCTAAACAATACGATTAAACCATGAACAACTTAACATTTTTTAAATTTTTTTATTCATTTGCAAATGGGTTTATAGTGTTTTCAAATAATATTTTTATTAGAAAGACAGGGTTGTGTAACAACGCATATAAAGTCTGTTTATTGCATGTAAAGTCGTTTATTGTACATACATTTGTTCAGACTATCATTGTCGACCAGTCACATTATAACTCACATTGTGAGGTCACATGGTGGCTCCCTGTTGTAGGAGTAGGGCCATGTAGAAAGGTTTACTAGTACACATAGTGTTGGGGATAGGAAAAGCCAACTTTGACCAATGGCCTTAGAAAACAAGGCTTTATCAAAACAAACTTTGTAGTGTCACACATCAAGAGAGAAATGTTCCTTATGATGACAGTGTTGGAGACAAAGAATTGCAAATGATTTCATATAAGAGGTAGAGTTGTTAGCCTACTCAAAGTTGTAAAACATGCTAACATCATACAAAACTCATTCAATTGATTTCATAACCCTAACCCTCACCATGTTTGGATTAAACGCTAACTGTAGGTCACAGGTCGAGATAATTGTTTTAATTTTTGCTGTTCTCAGCATACACTCACGATACATCTTTTTTTTGGGATGTTCTTACAAGTCATAATTTCTCCTGAATCTTACTTTTAGTCTGACGTGTATTTTCAACTCAGGTGCCAGCTCAATCTACACCTATATTCTAATTTAGTTTAAGCAATGCCCTGTGCGTTTTATTCTGCCGCCCTACCTGTCCTGTGGTACTTCAATTCATCTTATTCATCTTACACTTTACCTTCACCTCAGAACAGGAAAGACCCAAGTACCGTTAAACTTACAAATCCCAAAAAAGTTCCAGTGCTAAATAATTAATGCTCTCAAGAATCGCATGGGGTTGGATGGCTTTTTTTTTTTTAATAAAGGAATGACAGATGTGAACACTAATCGAACAGTAGAAGGACACACATTGTGGGGTCTTATGAGAATTCTAGACACAAACCTTTGGCATTGACTCGGTATGTCAGAAAGTTACATTCTTCAATTTAAATGAACAAAAAACAAACCTTGAATATTTGGATCTGGTGGGACATTAACAGAGCATGCTTAACCTTAGTCTTTCGTTTTTCAATCTCTGAGGTTTGCCTTGAAAGCTGACTTGATCAAGTTTTTAAATGCATTTACCCCTGAATAGTTCAACTAGTTTGGATGGAAAAAAACATTTTACATTAAAAAGAAACAAGGTATAACATTTTCTGAATTCTTCCAAAGTAACTAAATAACTCAACCGTGTTTTATTTATTAAGGTTAGCTATGTTGAATCATTGCTCTGTCAATATTTTATTTCAGTATTTAATTAATGGCAGAATTATAGAAATATAAAAAAAAATTATACAAATTTTTCCCCAGGGAACCTGACGTGGCTGTTTTGCAAGTCATTGACCTAGCCTAACATTTTTTTATTCTAAAGTGAAAATGGAGTCTTAATAAATTAAACATTTCACACATACTTACTTTACTATGGCTAAAATGACCTACAGTTTGCTCATACTCAGCCCTCAGAGTCTTAAACATGTTTGAGTGTTGGACTGCACAGAAATCCAAAAATTCAGAATCCAAAAGGATTATTTATATATGGTAGCTTTGGAGAGAGGCACAGTAGTATGTATGGAAACAATTGTTTTAGAAGCTGGACCATATCAGGACCATATCAGGACCATATCAGGACGGTTGATTGGTTTGTTTTCGGCCATACTAATATCAAATGTGTTTTTTGACTGACTGTTTACTTCTACGTTAAAGAGCTTGACGTCAGGCAACAGGCAGTAGACGAAATGATGCAGAGGATTAAGAAGGGGATCCACCTTCGGCCCGTGGGCCAGAACCCCAGCAGAACCAGACAGGTATAGGTTGGTCCCATAAAGCCATTCAAATCACGTTATGGCCCTGATCATTTAGTAATGACCAGAGAGCTCTCACTAACAATGTAAAGGAGGGGTAAAAAGTTAACTTTTTAGTTTTATCAAAAAATAGAAACAAAGTATAACCCCCCCTCCCCCCCAAATAAGTTGCCCTAAGTAGCAATTTATTACTTTACAGCACTGTAAATAAATACATATATTATATGCTTACTTTGGCTGCTTTGTTTGTTTTTCTGGTCAAAGTGCTTTAAATTACCTTAGCGTATGTATGAAAGTAAATGTAGCTTTTTTTTCTCAATAAAACCCAGATATGTCTGAGCTTCCTCTGTGACTCTTGGAAAATTGTATACCATACCAGGCCCCTTTTCTTTGCAGCACTTATCAATAATGAGAAGATCGGAACATTTACTAATGAGTCAAATTATTCTATTTGGATGCAGTTCCTGCTTTTAGATGTGTTATGTTGAGCCCCAGTGTCTTTTCACAGTAGGGGGTAAGAAGCATAGTTTAGCCTTGGTTACTGGCTGAGTATGGATCAAGAGGGGAGCATGTCTTCCTGAAACAGCCTTTTTATTTATGAAACCATTGTTGTCATCTTTTCATCAGATTCAAAGACTACCTACAAATAATGCCATACAGGAACTCAAAGGGATTATGGTAATGGAACTTTCAACCAACGGGAATGTCAGCCATTATTTGTTTTCCAAACACATTATAAAGCATTATTTCTTGTCAACACACTGCCTACATATCTTGTTTGTTGTTGACAGTTCGATATTTTCTTGGCAACAGGGACCAGGGGAGAATGTGACTTCCAGACATATTACAGTATATGTTTATTTTTCATAATGTACAGGGGAATTTCAAAAGACCCTCCCCCCAAACTGAAGCAGAATCCTCTTCACCAGACAGTGTGGCAGAGCTCGAGAAAATTCTCCTGAGAAGACGGGGTGCCCTTGATACCACACAGGAGAGTAGTAAGTTTGGCCTCTTTTCAATTGTTAAACTTTCAGGAATTGACTGATAGTAGACATACTCTCGATGATTTTTTATTAGTTTTATTCCCTTTTCTTTCTACTAACAACTAGGGATGTATTTGTCACCTGAAAAAAAGCATTTAGATGAACAATCTTAACATCTAGTACACTTCGGAAGGCGAATTATGATTTAAAAATACACACAATTCAGTGACCCTTCTTGTGTCATAACTACACTTGTTGGTGTTGCATATATACATTTCAATAAAGGAAATATTGTGTCCAGCAACCTTTAGTTTTGAGTCTGTTGTAAAAAAAAGAAAAAGAAAAAAAAAAGATAAGGAGTTCCAAAGGTGTAGGCCCACCAAAGCTGATACCAAAACACAGTAACAGCTTCCTAAAAAGACAATCATGTTTTTGGAACTAAACCTAATTGAATGCTTTAAATAACCGTTATGGCCGTCTTTGTCTTTGTGTAGGTCAGCTGTCCTCCGGTAGTGGGCTGGATATAGGAAGGGTGAGACAGGGCCCAGGGCAAGCCAAACCCACAGGACATCTCGCTGTGCTAGATTCCTCTAACGGAGTCTCATAGCATCTTGAAAACGAAGGCCGTGCATGATAGGGTGAGTGTGGCATATGTAAAGGTGGCTTTCTCACAACCGATTTTGAGTTTTGTGTTCAGTAGGTTATGGGTTGGAAACATGGACATTATGAGTTCACTTATAACTATAGATTGGGCCAAAACGAGTTTGAGTGTGCAAAATGATGGTAATCTGGGATGAAATAGTCAAACATGAAAAAAGCTTTAATTTTTGTGTTTGCACGATTTGCTAAAACATAATGGGTAACAACAAACATGTTTTTTTATGTGGTATTTTAAGGAATTTAAAGATGTCTTTTATTTCACATTATTAAACACACTATACCAACAAAGGTATTGTCCTATATTCTAAGTTCCCATTGTAACAGACCGTTCCTAATTGAAGAAATCTAAGAAAAATTTAAAAACATTAATTTGTATATTGTTTATATATATATATATATATACAAAAAAAGTGGGCTCCAGTTTCATTACAGTTATACTACAGGTTTGATCTTATGTAGCACCTACACATTCATAGTGGACGCAATCTTCTAAATGTTTTATTGTTTCCTGGAGTGTTTTCCAGTGGTTTTAACTGCTGCACAGAGGCTTTACATTGGGGAACATTTAATTTGGGTGAAATTAAATATGTTCAAAATCCCATAGGCTTTATTTAACTTTCCACTAATGCGGTAGGTGAATCCAAAACTGACACATGCTTTGTTTGTACTGTAAGGATATGTCGACAGGCTTTTGTAGCCTTGAACATTTTGCCAAACAAAAGTATTCTTGAAATTGGTCTGTCTAGACCAGTATTAACCTTGTAGTTTCCCCATGAGCAATTACAGGGCAAGGTGGCAGATTTTGTTTCCACTGCTTTCTCCCGTTGTATGCCCCCTTTTGTCCGTCACCCAGAGAACCATTTTGTTTGGGGCAGTGGTGCTTCTCCTATCTATTTGTCACTGCATTCATTGTGACCAGAACAACACGTTGAAGACTTAAGAAAGCATGCAAGTGCACAATGTCAGGCTTAGTTGGTAGTGCCATAATTTGAGCGGACTCTTAATGTTTGTCCATGTCAACTAAAAGGTTAAGCCGTCATTGTCTATCTAATAAGTAATAGACAACAAAACCAAACAAGCAAGCACGCTTAGTTGAACATCACGGTGGCTTTTCAGTTGTTGTTTTTTTTCTTCTTCTAAACACCTGCCTTAATTTCCTAAATTTAAAGTGAGTGGTGAAACGCGAGATATGTAAAAGGGCCGGCGTACAGTCACTGTTGTGTGACGCTCTGGACTTCATATTGAGCTTGTGACGATCTGGAACAGCCCCGTTCTAGGCGTCGGCCATAATGACTTTTTCCCTTGATTAGGGATTATGTGTTTCACCTGTGTGTCTGTGTCCTGTCTTTTCATTGGTGATCCTTGTGGATATATGTTTCCTGGGAATATGTCTTGTTGTGTGGTCATTGTCGTGTGTTATTGTGCAAAAATAAAGCACAAAGTATATTTCTTTCAACCTAGTAACCTGTGTCTGCCGAATTCTTCTGTGCCCGACTGCAAGTGGATCTATCTTAGTTTGTTTCCTGAGGGAGTCGTGACAGAGCTATGGTACCATTCACTGTTGTGCAACGCTCTGGACTTCATATTGAGCTATGGTACCATTCACTGTTGTGCGACGCTCTGAACTTCATATTGAGCTATGGTACCATTCGCTGTTGTGTGATGCTCTAGACTTCATACAGGGCTAATGTACTATTTGCTGAAAGGCTCTGGACTTTATGCAGAGCTAAGGTACTATTTGTTGTTAAGGAAGGCTCTGGACTTTATGCAGAGCTAAGGTTCCTTGTGCTGTTAAGGAAGGCTCTGGACTTTATGCAGAGCTATGGTACTATTTGTTATTAAGGAAGGCTCTAGACTTTATTCAGAGTTAAGGTTCTATTTGCTGTTAAGGAAGGCTTTATACTTTATACAGAGCTAAGGTATAATTCACTGTTAAGCGAGTCTCTGAACATAGACCTCAGGTTCTATTCGCTGTGCAATGCTCTGAGTGAGGCTCTGTACTTCTTACAGAGCTAAGGTACCACAGTAGCGAAAGCCACAGTCCCTGTACAGAGGGAATGAAATTTAATGCGTCAAGACTTTTTTTCTTACCTTCTTTTAATGTATCGGACTGGTCGTGATCCAGCTTTGCAGGGACAGACTTTTAGCAAAGGTGTTTGTTTTTTTCCTGTGGCTGCGTATAGGAAAGGAAGTGTCCCTCCTTAATTTGATTTACGACCAGAATGTGTCTCACTCTCATGAAAGGTTGTGTGGACAAAAGGAGCTCTGGCTTAAGCGACTTAACGCAAAAAAACTCGGAAATTACCAATTGTGCCGACTTACTTTGGTTTTCTTCATGCCCCTCCATTTTCTCATGACAATGAAAGATGAGGTTAACTCTTAATTATCTCCAATAATATCCCAGGGGATAGAGTGTCATTGGGCGGCTTACTTGCTTCAGTAAGTTGCACTGAACGGTGAAAGGGTGGGCAGCCGAAAGAAAGAGTGCAACAGAAGATAGGATCTTTGTATTCACGGGCGTTGTAAGGTTTCTTCCCCTTCCTCTGAACAGACTGCTGCTGAAAAGCCTGTTAGTTCTAAAGAGATATTCTTGAGCTTCTTTCTCTACATATTTTGTCCCCCAAACATTTCTAAGATTTCTGGTTGAAACAGAGCAAATGATCAGTTCAATGCCTATTTTCCCCCAAACTGATGCCTCAGAGCGTTGACATTGATTGACAGGCTGTAAACACTGCCTATCAAGGGGGACTTGTAATTACCTAAGGCCACGCTGTGTGCTTTGCTGGTTTCTTTCCTGGAGCGAGCCACCCCTATTTCTCTTGCCATAAACCAATACAATGCCAACTTGTGCTGTTTTTGTATGTTGTCCTGGCAATTAGGGAGCCCCCTTTTTTGAATGCCTGGGAAACACTTACTTCAACTATTTTGTTAGTCATTTTGTGTATTTTCAAAACGCTGTAATTGCCTGGCAGGGAAGCCATAGTTGCACAGGACCAATGTTGTCGGCTGTCTATCTGCCCTTGCCTGTCTGTTTTATATACACACTTTCATTGATTAGAGGTTTCCTGCAGCTCTCCTGCACAGCAACAGAAAAAGGCACAAAGCACACACACACACACACACTGACAATGGGAAGGCAATGAAACTCTCTTACCATGCATACTTTTAATATAAAAAAATAATGGAATATGAAATAGAATAGTGATTTAAAAACAACTTGTTATTTTGACAGGCCCTCATTTATGCAGCTGGGAGGTGGTGTTTTTTTTTCTTTCTCTTCTCTCAGTGTTCTTTCTGGCATCTTTGCCGGCCCCTCTAACAGCTGCCCCTTGTATTGCCCTGGCACTGTGGATTCCAACAACTGGTCGAGGCAAACGTTTCGGGTCTTTACAAAGTGACATAATCGTTTCCTCTTGGACTTGTCGAGGCGCGAGAGTGGCGAGGAGCTGACCAATTTTGAAGGGGCTTTTTGTGGCACAATGAGGTGGCTCGATTTGTTTGGCAACACTCAGAAAGGCTCAATGTGTGCTGTGGCATTTCTCTTAATTGGCTCGTCAAATACTTCCTTTTTTCATCCCGTTTCTTTAAACAGGAAGTTAACTCATCAACTGAACACTGGTTTTTCACTAACCATGTTTGGGAATAATATTACTTATCGATGATTCAATATTTACCCTGCAGTACTTATGAATCAATTGAAAATATAAAAAAAAATTCTGCTCCCCCCTTTAGTAATACACAATCATCCATCTCTGCTCAACACTCAGCCGTTCATTGAGTTTGTTGAGCGAGAGACACCCTTGAGTCCCCTTCAGTTTTATCTCTTAACTGTTTCATCTGTTTCTCTTCAGATAATAGATTTGCACCTGCAGTGACGCAGTCAGAGCTGGCGAAGACAGCCATTGCTTGCAACACAACAATATACACAATCTAATGTATAGAGAAGTCAAAAAGGATGTAATGCTTGTAATCTACAGTTTATTAACTCTATTCAATAAATCATGTTTTGAGAATGTTATTGAATAATATTATTAAATTGTGTTAGAAATATGTAAATAAGAACTTCATCTAAATGCGGCATTTGATGATAAATGCTAAATTATTGTGTTCTTTACTCGATGAAGATCCACAGAGAAATATCTCAAAATGAAAACTAGAAGTATTGCCAAAGCTTTCAGTTTGTAATATTGTTTGATGCTATCACAAAATGTCGTTTTGAATTAAAAACATTATGGTATCTACTTCATTTCCTCATGTAGATTCATCTGTTTTTTTACAAATAGAAGGGATGTATGTTGCCTCTCAGAATCTAGAAAAAAAACAAACACATAAATGAAATAAGTTAAACTGATTAGGCTTTAAAAGAATACAAAAGCAGCCCTACATGATGAAATATGGAAATGGTTTGGAACTGCACACATTAGGCCCTCAAACCCTAAGCCACTTGTTAGCGTTCTAAACACGAGACGTTTGAAATCGCTCTGACAGTTCTGGAAATACACATCTTCCATTGAACCTAGGAAAAGACTCCTTAATTCTTCATATAAACACACACACACACACAAAGATGAACTCGCTTTTCAGTAATTGTCCAATGTCCCTGTCCCCCCACCCACCCTGTGTGCGGAGGTTTTGGCGATGTAATTAGCTGACCAATTAACAGAACCAAGGTAGTTTTTTTTTTTACCCCCCTTTATTTATGATTCCTGACACACAGTTTCCTTTCATATCCAGATAAGAGAGGGACAGAAAGAGACAGAGAGAGAGAGAGAGATGTGTGTTCTCACCAGCCATTACAGCCTCTCCCTACCCGTGGCTTTGTCTCGGCTTCACCCCTCCTCCTCCTCCTACCCCCAATACTGAAAAGACAAGGGGGAAAAAAAACGAGCCATACCCAGGATTCCCTGCTGGGCCAGTTCTTCTTCTATAGAAATCAGACGGTTGTATTTAGCCAGCCGCTCGCTACGGCCCAGACCTCCTAGTCTAACGTAAGGCACTCCCAGTCCGACGGCCTGAGAGTAGAGACACACACACACACACACACACACACACACACACACAGAGAAGAGGTGATACTGGTGCAAAGAGCTAACGTGTGACCACATGTAACACAAAGGCAAGGAAACCGAAAGACAGACATAAATACAGAGAGAGGGAGAGAGAGAGAGAGAGAGAGAGAGAAGTTGGCCCTTGGCTTTATTGGGAGATAAGCACTCAATAACGATTCAACTTGTTTATGGTATCACCACAAAACAGCGCTCCCCGGGCCTTATAGAAGCAGCGGACATGTTTCCAGGGTCAATGGAGCATAGCGCAATGGATTATGAATGAAGAGTTGCATTATAAATGTAACGATCGTTTTTCCTACTCAACAAAAAACAGGCACATCAGCACAGGAAAGAGACAGACAGACGGCTGGATAGATATGCAAATTATACATACCTTGGGAGGACCAAAAGAAGCAAATTGATGTCTCACCAAATCTGCTAGAGAATCCTCTTGGCAAGGCTCGCCACACGTCAAGCCCAGGATCACTGGTCAAGGCAAGGAGCGTTCAAGAAGAAGAAAAAGAAACAAAAACAGCACTTGTCTTTTATACTGGCTTTTAAAATGAAGTAAAAGGGATGAGGCACCGTAACTTTAGATTTTTTGGTTTGTAGCCTGTGGCAAGGACTGATTAATCTCCTGTGAGCTAATGAAGATTGTTCTTTTCTTTGGACCACAGCTAATTGAAACATGCCACCACACTAGATCAGTCAATCCTCACTGCCTCACAGTCAACATATTAATACATTTAAAACACTAATGTTCTTAGTAAGGGGGTTGCTACTTTTTTGGGGATATGTTTGACATGTTATTTGGGTACCCGTATCCAATCTAAAATCTTTATTTAAAGCAGGGGGACACAGATAATACATATTTGTCTTTTTCCCTCCCTACTTACTCACACTAAAATCATAATTTTGCAAAGTCACAAAGTCCTACAAATTACAACCCACATCTTGAGTCAAATGAAGCTCTTTGGTTTTTGCTTATTCAGCTTCTTTTTTTCTCAGCATCACAGTATTTTGAAGCCTTATTACAATAAAACATTTTTTATTAACCCTAGGAAGTGAATGTTGTTGCAAGCTAAATAGGAAGAACATGTTCTACACAGAGATTGCAAGGCAAATCGCCTGTAAGTTTAACCAAAACATTTTTGATTTGGACCCCATTTACCTTGGTGTTTGCTGGTCATGCGAGTCAAATCGCTAATGGTCATCTCATTGGTATGTGGCACTATGTAACCTCTGACCCCGGGCCGAAGCGTCGGGGAGTCCCTCTGTACGCTGTGACTCTGCATCTTAGAGGTGATGGTCGAGAGCAGCGAGCAAGACGCTCCCACCCCACTGCTCAGTCTCACCCACTGGCCTACGTCCTTACAGATGGATCACACAGACACACACACACACACGCAGACACACTCACATGCACACGCACACACACACACACACACACAAACACACACACACACGCTAACATCTGTTGCAATCTATTCAAGTCTTTTGCCTTGTATCTTAGTTGAACTGGCCGCATTTAAGAGCATGGGGGGTTAAAAGATAATCTGCTACCGTGCTTATGTCACCGTACCAGTCTGGTCATTTAGGGTCAAACAGAGTTTATGCTACAGAGTTTACGCTCAAAATCCAACAGCACAAATTCGCTTTGCTGTTATGACCGGCTTAATCAAAGAGTCTAGATACCGCGTGTGTAAAAATCAAAACGCTAGTATTTTAAGGGCAATTTAAGACGCTGCCTGATAACAGACAGTAAATAACTAGAAACTGGGATGCTGGATGCTACCAAAGCCCTTGTGTCACTGCCGTAATCCCATAAAAGAGGCTCACTGCAGTAGGTAAAGATATCTCAAGTCGAATTATTATTATCCAACCAGTCTAACCAGCTTAGGGGGTTTACCTCTTTTCTCAAAGGGTCGATTAACGCAACAAGTGCTGGGTATTTAAGACTCAGAGCCTCGTACATGTCCACGAGTTCATCCGGAGACTTCGGAGATCCATACATAACGTCGTACTTTCCATTGGACTGCAAAGGAGAGAGAGAGAGAGAAAGAAAAATGTGTTGACATTTTTGTACTTTTGTTCTTCTCTCCAATGGGTAACGTCTTCAAAATATGTATTGCTAGATGGCAGAGCGATATCAAAATGAAACTGAATTCTGAGCGCTACGGATTGACGTTTGCATGCCCCCCCAAAAAATGAAACTTGAACCTACATAGTCCATTAGCTCGTGAGCGGCACAGTTTACGGCCAGATGAATCTCCGTGCCGAGTGGCAGTCCAAGGTGACCGCATGCTTCAGCGATCAGATCAAGCGGCTGCTCTGGCCGCTCATAGCCGACAGCAAACGCTCCGTAGTCCGTCACGGCCAATTGAACAGGCTGCCAACGAGTCACGGGAATCATAAACGTATGGTTTTAATGAAAACGTTGAAAACACTGAACCCTGCTACCCAATGTGAGGGGGAAATTAGGGTCTGGTTGTTTCTGTATAAAAACATTGTGATGGCTATATGTTGTATTCCCTTTCAACTTTGCTAACCATGTACAACTAAAAATGGACTATAGTGGATCAGGTTTGTATATATTTGTGTCGTTTTTTAATTTTTATTTTTAGGGGGACGAGGAGACTCTAAATCCTACTACTTTGTCATTTTGAACCTCAACTTTACTTCTCTAATCTTCACTTATGAAACATAAAAGCCTCTCACCCCTGTTTTAGAAGCGGCATTCACTATTCTCCTCATCTCATTTTGTAGCTCAAGGACCATTTTGACAATCTGTTGAGGAAATTCTCAGATAATTAAAGTTCCACAGTGAATTTTTTTGTATTTATTGTAGTTTTGAATTGAGTATTGATTTTGGGGAGAACTACCTTTTTAAAATGTACAACGAAAACCTATTATTTGACGTTACTCTAAATTCCCCAACCAACGTCACTATAACTTAACAAAGAGAGTAGGTATGCCTCAATGATTAGCTATGTGTAAATGTAGGCCAAAGGCAGTGTGTACTTGTTTGATTCTTTGTCCTGCTTTAGGGATGAGGATGACTTCTTCCAGCAAGTTCAATTTTCCAGGACATACTTTGCCACAGCACAACACTGTCACCAAGGGCACAGGGATGTGGAACTCTTTGGGACACTACAGAAAGAAATCACATGTTCTCTTTTCACACAGCAACCTTGTTTGTTTGAGAGAACCAACGTACTGTGTTTGTGTGTGTTAGAGAGAGAAAGAGAGAGAGCGAGCGAATTACTTCCTGTCCGTTCAGAGCTGCTATGTACTTGTACAGGGGAATGCCTTGGAGGAGTGCCGCAGTCTTTGCCACGGCCAAGGACACCGTGCCGATGGCCATGCTGCCTGGCACGGCCGGCTCAGTGGGCTCCTCAGGTGGTATGGGCTTATCTGCGCTGTTGTCCTTTTTTCCTGAGTGACCAACGCAAGAACAAGGCCTTAATCAACGCAGACGAACTGGCAAGTAAGGGGATCCACCGTATGCAGTACAGCATAGCAATGCAGCTCCATAAGACATGGTAAAAACAGTTCAATCTGTGCATTTCCTACACTTATCAAAAATGTTTTTACTTTAATTTGTGGTATATATTGTACAGGTATGTAATGTGATTACCCTTGTCAGAAGCTCAAACATTAAGCGTTTAAATGTAACTTGTATTGATACAACATTGAGTAGTTTTAGGGTCAAATACAGTGTACAGCCCTGTTAAATAAGAAATACGTTAAACATGGAAAACGTCCGACGGTAAAAAAATATAAAAACGTCTGTGGAATCCGAACAACACATGACATGACTAGCACGCATGATTTACACCTCTGTATGAGCCATCAGTGATTACATTAAGCGTTTCATTGAGTAAGACAGCAGCGTGTCTCCTGAAAGGCAGCATGCCCCATCTTTGTCCTCACCCTTTTTGTCTTTGGCAGGTGCAGACTGTGGAGCGTGCGTGTGCTCCTTGGGAGGCTCTTTCTCCTTCTGCTGCTTCCGGAGTTCCTGGTCCTCCAGATAACGGGCCATGAAGAAATCACTGTCACAAGCAAAAGGACAACAACACAACCATTACTACGCCTAGCCGTAGTGTGAGGTTGTCCTACGCAGCATCGACGTTTTCTCATCAAGTCTCAAAGGTTTTCCTTGGTTCAACATCATGGTTAGGAGAGAGTGAGTGTTGGAGAGAGAGAAAGAGAGATAGAGAGAGATATGTCTAGCAGTTTATGGACATACTTTAGATGTAAAGATGTCTTATTTTGTGCTCGTTGCTAAGAGGGTAGGGAAGAATTGTTAATGACCTGCTGTAAACTAATATTTCACGTCACGTAACAAAAACAACAGTGAAATCAAAATAGCACAACATCAAAATTGCAATTTAGGTCTGTCTAATGCATCTGCAGGGCAAGCAGCCAAAAACAGGGATTTATAACAATTCAAATAAATGCATTTATAAATGAGGATGAGATGTGAGAGGGTGTGTTATCGTTCTCATATCAAGTTATTTGTTGCACGAACAACGGGCTGAAAGGAATCCAACACATCTATAATAAGGCCACGCAACCTCGTTGTTGTTATCATAACATATTAGAAATGAAAAAGAACCTCCCTAGAGTCGAATCAACGTAGAGCAATTCATTGGGGAAATGCAACTGGGTAATGTAAGACGTTGAAAAGGCAACCAATGGTAAGAGCTCTAAGCACCGGATTGATATGATAGGCTGTGACAATCGGCAGCCAGCCAGAGAGCGCTGACCCTGGCATGACCCTCTCTCTGGAAGGTCAACAGACAGTGAGCTGCATTTGACCGTGTTCGGTCCGAGCCCACAATGAATATGAATATGTTCATTTTATTCCTATAAAAAAAAAAGAATAAAAAAAGGAAAACAAACAATGTTAAGCTGACATGAACATACACCCGCATTTAAAAGTTTAAAAATATCCTCTTTGTGTCACCAATATAACCCTCTTCAAAACCCGGGGTATTCTTTTTAATAAACATTTAAGCATTGAATTAAGGCTCCGACAACCAGGTAGATTAGTAGTTGGATATACACCACACTTAATATACCTCACTTTTTTACCATTTTACCTTACCTTATCTATTTCTAACTGTAGAGAACAAACGCCTACTTTAACTTGCCCTCCCTCATACATTCCTTTTCATTAGCATTTGCTCAGCGGTTTATAACCCAGTGCCCTCTTGAACACCTATTTAGGCTTGCCAAAGCCCATGTCAAGCTCAAAGAGATTACATTAAGTGATGATGGATGCCAAGTGCTGCCACCTGGAGAGACGCCATGTTTTTTAAATCATCTAATGGGCATGCACTACTACGCAAGTTTGCAATCATATAGGACTGGGTACCAGAATGGAAGTGAAAAACCTTAGTAGCTATTGTTTCTATTATTATTATCTATGATTATGATAAGTTTATTTTTATTATGATGCCACGTATATTATACTTCAGTCCACTAAAGCATGCAGGCTATTGAACCATGTTTAGCTAAACATCCACAACTTAAGGGAGTCCAAATACTGACATCAAATAAAATGTTATTCAAACTTTAGTCTCTGATGATGACAGAATGCTATATACCAGTCTTCTTTCAGTGGTTCCACCCTCCACAAATAATTCATACCTGAGTATTTTATCCACTCCTGTCTGGTTGCAGGGATCAAAGCCCTCAAGCATTGCACTCAAAGATGTATTGATCCAGTGGAGAGCGGCTGTCACAGACTCTGTCCTCTTGCTAATTTTGATGATCTCTCCACTTGGGTCCTGAATAGTCTCATCAAGGACCTTACAGTCGCTGGATATGGTTGCTAAGGAGGCCCTCTGAGGGGACAGAAAAAAGGTAAAGAATACGTTAGAAACCAAGGAACTATTGATCAAAAACAACAAATTCAACCCAAAGATGCCTTTAGTGGATTAACCAGCTACAATACGTGTTCTTTACTGTAACCATAGATCCCCCCCCCCCCCCAAAAAAAAAAAAATATATATAAAGTCATTAGCTCTTTCACCCATGGCACACCAAACATATGCCTTCTGCCATCTGGTCAACAACATGGTTTCAGAAGCCTTGCGCCCGGGCTCTGTTTTAACACGGCCCTACGTGTGAAACAAACCAAATTATTACTATCAGTCAGGCGGGGGACAGTGAGATAAAGAGTTGTTTGCATCTGGAGGCCGGGCTCTTCTTGGCCCTGTCATCTTAGCATGGGCTCAAGACTGTGACGATCACAAATGGCGGTGTGTGCCGTGCCATAGCTGCTACTGCTGCTGCTGACACAGTCACCTCCCATTGACCTGAAGCTAGCAGCATGGATGGAGGGAGTAGAATACGAGTTAATATCTGCTCTCTCTCTCTCTCCCTCTCCCTCCCCCCCCACCCCTTTAGGTTCAACCACTAGCCTCCACGTTCCCTGTCACAACAGATTAACGTCAACCATCTCACTGTATCTGCCAAATGGACGCGGTAGTAATCCAAGAGCATCAGTCCAAAACACCCCGTTTTTCTTTTTGGGGTAGTACTGAGAGAGAGAGAGAGAGATGAGATTCTTTGTCAATTCCGTTCTCTGGTACTCATGTTGAGATGATGTAAACGAAAAGCAATTCATACAAGGGCAACCTTTCCGGGTAAAATGGAAAAGCTAGTAGTTACGCTGGGCCTTGGGTCTGTGTTGGTATCAGTGCTGCGTTATCATTTGTTGCCTGTACTTTTAATCTGCATGAACACCATACAAACCACGAATGGCAAGGGTCTGAAATTAAGAGTCGTTCTTTGATCACTGCATTCCTCTCTAGCTTGTTGCCTGTCCCAACTGTCTATTCATGTTAGAGAAGGTTGCTTTAGGACTCAAAGAGACAGTAAACGGTCATGTCAGAACACATTGGCTAAATCCCAGTGTCAGCCATTTCACTCATTCCCAACTGTATAATCTGACCGATGAGGCGACACTTAAGAGATTGGTGAGGCAAACGAACATGGTTTATTTCAAAATAATTTTTAAATACATTATTTATTAAGGTCTAAAACCTATGCATTTTGGGCTTGTTTAGTTTGGCCTAGAGCTGATATATAATATTCGTACATATAACCTAATTTATTAGTGTCTGGAAACAAACACAAAAGCAAATTTTTCCTTGTAAACATTTCCAAAACATTTTACCTTTTCTTCCATTTTCAAGATGCAGAAAACCTCCGCTTGAATGGCTAACTGTCCTCTGGCATCATAAATCTCTTTCCCAGATAGTTTGCTTATAACTGCTGGTGTTGAACATTTTGTGAAGTAATTCGCCTGGAATGTCACAATTTCAATATATAAATGTCTATATTTATAAAATTTACACAAATCGGTCCTGCAAAGTATAGCTGTAACTGCAAAGTGAGACTGATTAATTCAGCTTGTTCTGCACCTTGTAATCAGTGAGGATTTCTAACCATTGTCAACTTCTAAGTAATGTTGAATGACATGATAACGGAAAGCATTAATGAACATTGCATGCGTATAGAAGTTATATCTAGTTATCTATATTTCTAGTCTAGACTATGCACTCCTGAATGTTAACGAGCTTAGTTAAAGTTAAATAATGACAAAAGTTGGCAAATTTTAAATCCAAGTTTACTCATCCTACCAAGTAGCCGTAAACATCATTGGGTTGATCGTGGAACATCTCATTCAATACACCCTCTATCGTTTGAGGGACTCCATTGGTTCTGTAGAATTCTGCAGCTTTATTTTTCAAGTCGTAAAACTCTTGCTCTCCTTTGGAGACCCGACTACTTGAGCATCCATTGTAAGGCATTTTCAAATTCAGTTTAACTGGATGTAGCTACCTACGGTTAGCTTTGGCTATGATAAAAAGTATTCTAATATTTGACAATCAATTAACTTTATTCCCTGTTGTGTTGCTCTCTATCTCTGCTAACTTACGTTACCTACAATGTAGCTTAGTTGTAGCTGTGTTGTATAGTTGTTGCCTGGCAACTTGAACGTGACATTAAAGTCTACCGGAGAAAGCCACAGGAACATGAGTTATGTTCCTACCTACCCAGCAAACAGGCCCACTGTTTCCGTAGAGCCTAACAAACGAACATGATTTAATTTTCAAACAACCATTTTCTATGGTTACACGTCTTACCATACACATGTGCTCTAACAAACTGTATGAACAAATTGTGGTATGCTTACTATTGTTGTTCCCATATGACCAATTTTTTCATCAATATGGTTTATGTGATTTTTGCTATAGGGCCTAAAGCCTAGTGATACTGAAGTTGCTCCTTGCATCCTGTATTTTGATGAGTAGGCTATGTGAGACCTGTTGCTGTAGGCCTATGTTTTGTTGTCATTCAGACATTTTGTGCTGGGACATTTCGTCTAATTCCGGCATACCGAGCCACACCATTCCTCTAGAAAAAGGGCCTATACGATAGCCTGAACTAAATTAAGCCAGAGAGCAAGTGTAGCAACCAGCTGTTTCTTTATTCACGTTAAACGTCCTGTATTTGTTATATTGTGCTACACATTTGTGAAAGGACCTCTAAATATAAAGCTTGGCCTTTAAAAAAAAAAAAGTAGGCTATAGTTCGATAGTTTCATGGATAAAATCATGCTTATTAGAACATTCAGTATGCGAGCAAATATGGCCATCAGTCCCATAAGAGATCGGTTGTAGGCCTATACGTTTTTTTTGCCTCGATTGCCCATCAAAGAGCTATTTTTAAATTAGTCAATTATATAGGTTAGAATAAGTCACAGTCGCAGTGTAATAACTTAAGGTAGCACACAATGAGAATAGAGGAGAATAGCCTATAAACTGTTTTGTGAACGTCATATTAACTTTACGCAAAAGGCTACAATTAGGCCTAATTTAAATTACACTTTCTTCTCTCTTGCTCTCGCCTCAGTATCTTCTGATGCAAACCCTTCCCTTAAAGACCGTATAGCGGTTTCCGAAATTGCATTCAATAGGCTACATATTTGCGTGTTCTAGCCTATTCCGGTGACACGGGGTCGTCACGCGGGCAGAGGTGAGATTACGATCATGACCGTGTCCCGTCTTCTGACTCTACCATTACGATAATTCCCTGCCGTGGTCAAATTAAATAGATGATTCATGGAGTAAAGTGCGCCAAGCACATAGAAATGAGCTATCGGAAGCATTCACTCCCAAACTATTTTGCTACTCAATATTTTCTAAACATTTCAAATAAAAGGGATAATATATTATATTACAGGATTTTAGCCGAAACTCAAGTTGAGCACTTCTAAAATAGGCTACCAAGTGTTAGACTTTGACTATTTCAGCTTGCAGTGTCCTTTCCTTGAAGGCCATTATAGGTCTAATATCACGAAGATTCCAGGTTTATAGACCCAAGATATTTAAAAGGGCACTCTTGTGCCACCATGAATTACCCCCCTCGAAAAAGATTTTACTCAGGGCACAACATAAGCCCAATTCAAAACGTTGGATTCATCCAATTCCAATTGATTAGTGAGTCAGAAAAAGGACCGTGCGTAAATTTAAGAGCTCTGGGCCTTTCGATTACTATTATCTCTCTCTCTCTCTCTCTCTTTCTCTCTCTCTCTCTCTCTCTCTCTCTCTCTCTCTCTCTCTCTCTCTCTCTCTCTCTTGCTCTGTCCATCAGTGATTAACACACTCGGCCTTGCTGTTGCATACACACACCACCCATGGAGCTGTAGATATCATGAG
>JAVQIZ010197130.1:0-18953 GCA_036023535.2 Galaxias brevipinnis | reverse complement strand
ACTTTTCATAGTGAGTTGCATGAACTTAAATTTAAGTACATCAAACTAAAATAACGAAGTTGCCAGAACCTATTCTTTGCTCATTTTACTCAAAATCTTAAGGCAGCCAATTATAAGTTGAGCCAACTTATTTTTTTTTTACAGTGTAGGTGGGCTTCGCTGTAGCCCATATCAAATACAACTGAAAATGTATCCTCCCCTCAAAATGGGCTAACTCAATTGAAAAGTATGAGGTAGCCCATTTTGACAGGGAGAAATTACTGCTCATGCGCTACCCTGTTCTGAACTAAATGCATTATTTTTGAACACATTAAAGCATTGTCGGTGAAAGCCTGACCTTGTTGAACATAAAAGCAAACGGTAGGCCTAGTACTTTAACGTCATGTGTCCACCATTATATTATGATGAAGAGGCACTACCGATCTAGCGGCAATAAGCCCCCTTGTCAACAAACAGGGTTTGGGCAGTCCGCTTGTGCTGCAGGGGTAGGTTCTGCGCGCAGAGGCGGTCAGTCGAATAACTGTGATGCATCACATCGCATTTGCGCAGGGAAATGCATTTCTATTTTTTTTTATTGCTGTAAGAACATTTTAACATTTGTCCAACAGAATCAGAAATACAGTTTAATTTCTTCTATTTCACGCTCATTAGTCGATATAAAGATCACAAATATGTCAACCAAACGTCCTGATCAGTTGTCTTATTGAGTTACATACTGTATTTTATGATCCCTTGTCCTGGCTAAAGTTAGCTTGCTGTATCAACCATTCATTAGCATGATATGACTAGGATGATGATGATGGTATGAGCCTGAGTGTGACACTGAGAAAGTTGCGAGTCTTTCTTATTGAATCATCTTTTCTATCTGATATTTCATATTGCGTCCTATGGCAGTAGTGTAGTGAAGTGTTTGGTTTACTGTGTAATTCTGTTGCAGTTCAGAAAGCAGAAATATGCCCTGGAGGCTGACCGCTACCCTATGGATTGCCTGGAGCTCATACGCTCTCCTAAGGAGATGTACTACATCCCTCTGAAGGTGGCTATGTTGTGAGTACACTCTACATCCCTCTGACGGCCTTAGTAGAACAGAGTTTTAAACAAAGACACCGCTGCCTATTGTTTAGGGAGGTGTCTAAATTTCCAGATGACATTGTAGGAGAATGTGCAGACTCTTTCTTTAGACTGAATCCCTTATCAATACCACAATCACTTGTCTGTTCTCTCCCACTCGTCAGTTACCTGTTGAACCCGTTCACCATCCTGTCCTGCGTGGCCAAGTCGACATGTGGCCTGAACAATGCAGTCATCGCCCTCTATATCCTCACAACCATTAGAGGTATTCCCAAACTGGAACCCTGGGCTTCTTTTTGTTTTTGTTTTTTAACAGAAAATTATGAAGTGTTTCGGTATGCACTAAGACCTTTGCTAATAAGCTGTCTCTAACGTGCACATCCCTTTTTGGGTCTTCCTTGTGAAGTATGTATCCATTTAGGACCTTTGTTTTCTCTGCATGTTGCAGGAAGTGCCCTGCTGAGTGCCATCTTCCTGGCCTTGGCTACATATCAATCAATCTACCCAGTCACACTGTTTGCCCCAGCCCTGCTCTACTTACTGCAGGTCTGTCAAGACACACACACACACACACACACACACACACACACACTACGTGATGGGGATGAGATCGTCTTCACTTTCCCCATCCTTTCCCTCTTCACCTCTTCTTCCTCACCTACCTAACCTTCTCTTGTCCCTCTGCTCCTCCCTCCATCTCTTCCCCATCTCCCCTCCAGAGGTTGTACATCCCAGTGAACATCCAGAGGCCCAGTTTCTGGTTCTTCACCCTGCAGTACAGCTTCATGTACCTGGGCAGTCTCTGTGTGCTGGTCTGCTTGTCCTTCTTCCTGCTAGGCTCATGGGACTTCCTGTTCTCCGTTTATGGCTTCATGTAAGTGTAGACCAGCCAGGGGAGAGCTCACTTTACACCACTGTTAAAACCGGAATTGGATACTTTGCCTTATGATAGTGCAGGGAAAAAACGACATTGTTTTTATAACTGTGTGACAAAGTATTGACTTGTGCTTTCTGGAAAAGGAAAATACCTAAAACACAACACTAGGTGAACAACCTGCAATGAGATGGTTAACTAACTCCTCCTTTGTTCTGAAATGTGGAAAGTAGATCTGTTGTAATGAGCTATGTAGTGTAGATTTTGAATGTGAAAAGGAGGTCTATTGTAATGAGCTATGTAGTGTACTGTAGGGGAGTGTCTGGGGATGAGCTGATGAATGCTCTGATTCAGATAACTCATTTAGGCAGATGTTACTGGGCTGGACATTGCTGTGAGGTTACTAAGGCAAGCAGCCCATTGAAAATAAAGAGTCTTTATTCTGTGTGTGTGTGTGTGTGTTTTAACTCTCTTCCCCTGTCTTTCTCCAGCCTCTCAGTCCCAGATCTAACCCCCAACATCGGCCTCTTCTGGTACTTCTTTGCTGAGATGTTCGAGCACTTCCGCCTCTTCTTCCTCTGCGTGTTTCAGATCAATGTTTTTTTCTACACCATCCCACTCGCTATTAAACTCAAGTGAGCCCCCTGTGGTTGCAAATTATTGTTGCATGTTATGGCACAGGGTTTGTTTGATTTAATTTACTAAAACGGCATACGTAACTCAGCTGTATTTCAGTGGTAAATAAAATTGTGGTTTTACAACAATAATGCTTACAAAAACTATCATTATGCTCAACTAGACATGGTGGTTAACCTGGTTACTGAAGGGCTAGTCTATCTGAACTCTGTTTTTGCGTACTGCCTCCACGCTGGCACCCATTCTGGTCGTTTTCTTTTTAAATACAGCAGAAACTTGGGTAGTTGTTAAACTCAGTTATTTTGTATTGTCCTTTGACAGTATTGAAACACTGACTAGCTTTCATTGTGTATACTTTGTCCTCTTTATTCTAACAGATAACACTATTATTGTCTCAATACTTCCCAGGGAGCACCCAGTGTTCTTAATCTTCATGCAGATAGCTGTGATCTCCGTCTTTAAGTCCTACCCCACTTTAGGAGACATTGCCCTTTACATGGCCTTCCTGCCTGCCTGGGCTCACCTCTACAGATGTAAGTAGGCCTCCAGATATAGTAGCAATGTGATACTGGGCAATGCTAGTTTTAAAATGTTTCAGAGTCAAACTGTGTTCACATTCAAAAATGTCCTTGCTAAACGTTGCATAGGTAACTTCTTGGTAAGATGTCACACTAATGATGGACTTTGTAAGGGTTATCTCATCTCCAAATTATTTCTGAAAGAAATGTAGGAAGCAGAGTGCTTTAAGGGATGAAATTGACATCTTGTAAACTTACTCTCTCTCGCTCTCGTTCTCTCCAGTCCTTAGGAACATCTTCTTGGTTTCGTGTGTCCTGCTGGCCTGCTCTGCCCTATTCCCTGTCCTTTGGCACCTCTGGATCTATGCTGGCAGTGCCAACTCCAACTTCTACTACGCCATCACGCTGCTGTTTAATGTGGCACAGGTACAGTCTAATCCGGTTAGAGAGCACCTCTACTCTCTGTCTGCTATCTCACATACCCTCTGCTCCCAGTGGCAACTTCAACTTAATCTGTGCCTTGGCACTACACTTCAAAGTCACACTGAAGGAAAGGCATGTGTACATACCAACCGGCTTTATCCCGGGCTGGTCTAGATGCTTATTGGCCCAACTTCATTGAACTTTCTGGGTGAGATTGTGACTTTTGGTATGACCTGACCATGTGATACAGCTGGGTTTCTCAGTCTGAGCCTCACTGCTGAACAGAGCTGTGGGGCCCCCCAGTGGCTGTCTTCTGTCACGACAGCTGGCGATGACATCATGGGAAGGGCAGCTTAGACTTGAATATTGTTGTAATCAGAGTGGGGGAACAGTTATTCAGGCTCTTTTTACTTTAGAGTGAGGAGGGGGACTGAACCACAGGGAGGACAGGAGGAGGTACAGGTCAGTTTGTGCTGGAGACCAGCGGTATGTGAAGAGGTGTGATCACACTCAGTAGAATCAAAGGCTGAGTTAGATGGGGTAGAGAGGAAGTACAGTCAGTAGGAAGCGTGGACGGAAGGGAGAATTGGTGGAACTTTGGTGCTGAGAAAAAAATTTCTCAATGTTCTTCTTTTGACTCCCATTCCGACACTTTGACACTTGACATGGACAGTGGACAATTGAAACCTGTGGACACCTCTAAACACTATAAATAGCTTCAAAGCTGCAAATTCTTGTACACTGGTCCTCACTTGTTAATTCAAAGAGTGAGTGAGTGGTCACCTAAAGGGGAACAGTTGTCATCCGTAATGGAGTGTGCTGGGGGGTGAGCAGTGGTGTAGCACTTTGTGAGTTCAGAGAAGTCCCAGTAGACCTTGTTCTCAATTCGTTTGAACTATCAGACTCATTCCCTAGTGATTAGCTCTTCATGTAATAGCTGCATCTGGTTGAGTAAATAGGAGTGTGGTTCGATCTAGCAGATTAATACAGCAGCAATACTAGTATGTTCTATTAGACTGAAGATAAACAAGCGAAAATGGATGTGTTCTTCTGAGATGAGCTCATGAATAATGTATGAGCATAGCTTTCAGTTAGCTCTGTCTGCTTACAAAGCCAGGACAGACTTTTGATGGCATGCAGTGGAAATAGAGAAGGTAAAGACTTCTAGTCATTCATGTAACATGTCTGAAAGATCAAAGAAACGCTAGAGAAAATCTGATTGATCTTGGCCAAGATATTGTACATGTACAAGGAATTTAACATGGTGATCAAATAGGCCCTGCAAAGTAAGACAACAAAACGGTACACATATAAACACATTCATGATATGTTACATGCAGTACTGTGCATATGTTTTAGGCAGTGGTTGCTGTTTTGAAGGCGAAGAGTGGTCACACCAAATGTTGATTTGATACAGATTTGATTTTCCCTCACTTTGTATTTTATGAATTAAAGAAATAAACAAATAACATTTATATATATTTTTTTCTAACTTTAAAGACTTCACACCTGCCTAAAACGTTTGCACATTACTGTATTTTAATTACAAAGTATAAAAAACATGGTTCAATATCTGACTAACTTACTGATTGAGTTAGGTGTCAATGTTCTAAGCTGTTGAGAACTTTGAGGACCTTCAGGCAATCATGTCTAAAGGATGTCCTATTACATTTCACCAAGTTCCTTTGTTAATCCGGATTCTCTCTTTTTGTAATGTTGTTTTCTTGTCCAGATACTGCTGGTATCCGACTATTTCTATGCCTACCTTAGGAGGGAGCACCATCTGACACATGGACTTTACCTGAAAAAGAAGGATGGCAGTGAAGCTACACTGGTGCTCAAATAGAACACACACACACACACACGCACGGTACATACATGCACAGTACACATGGAGAGTTTCAATATGCCACACACAGTGACACATAGTATAGGACATGGACTGTGGACTCTCACACTTGCCTTTAAAGACCATATTGAACAGTCATTTGAATTCCCTCTCTAAACTCTTACTTTGAAACGTCTTTGTCTCCCCTAAACAACCAGCTTTTAGAAGTGTTGTTCTGGCTCTGTTTGGGTGTGAAGTACGGCTATGTTTTAGAACTTTGAGTTATTTTTTTATTATATTTTTTTAGGAGTTTTTTTAGAAGACAGTGCATCCTCCTTTTATATTTCTCCACACTTTATATTGAAAACGGAGAAAGTGCAATTAGAAAATGGCACGGGAGCAGTCGGCCTAAAAGACACAGGACCAAAGTTACTGTGGGACTCACGGCTATCTGGTATGACTGCTTTCTAGTGCAAAGATGCTCTTTCTCCTTATCTGTTCTCTTCTTCTGAATTCCACCACCACCTTTCTCCTGTATTTTTGTTTGTTTTTTTTGTAACTATGGACCGACCGTAAGTGTTACAAAGAAATCCTAAACTGGGCTTTTGCTGGTGTTCAGTTCAGTTACCAACATGTAGAGGGCAGGCGCTGAATAGGACATGTTGAGTGAAGAACCAGCCTGCATAATCATGGGTCTTGTATCATTCCTTGAAGTGCATCACCACTCTTCATGGATCTACAAAGCACAGAACTATTGTATGTATGAGCTATTACAAGAATTACTATGGTTGGAATCAGTGAAACATGGAAAGTAACCAATGTCTTAAATGCGTTGGATTTCTGTGTTCAGGAGAGATACTGGGATAGACCATGTAATAACCTTTCAGAGAGAAGTACTGTATAATGATGGCATAGTTGAGGCATTGTATTGGACTCGATCCATCAAAGCGGAATTTCTGTCAGACCTTATTAAGCTTAACTGATGTCTAGGCCAAGGTGTACGTATGATTCAAGTCTGGTGTCATACACATGCTGCCCATGATAGTTATGTTCAACTCTCTAAATTAGTTAAACTAATGATAAAAGCCATGATCTAGCGCTGTATTGTGAATTAAAACATTAGTACACCGTAGCCTCCCTGCTTTTAACTTTATACCTAATGATATTCAAAGGATCTGCTTTTTTGGGGGGCTACTTCTAATATTTGTTTTGTATAGAAAACTTGTCACCATCCCGTTTCTATTACTATTGCATATGCCATATGTTTTGTTTTGGTCTCAACATATAAATGGTTTTCTGTTGTCTGTTTAGCTTGTTTAAACTTGTTAAATGTTTGTTTTAGATACAAGTATTCTAAAATATTACATTTTACTAAAAGATGGACATAATTATTTGAACTTACAAACTTTACGTTGGTCTCAATTGAATTTCCTTGATGTACAGTGCTTTGATTGTCAACAGATTTATAAAAACAGCAAAATGGCCATTCTGCTATGAACTGAATCTGTACTTTTCGGACAGACTTTCTCTTGATATTGATAACAAAAGAGGGAGGTCAAGTAAAAGTTTAAGAGAAAGTGAAAGGTTGTTTAAGACGATCTGAATACTGCCTAATTTAAATTCAGCTTGAATGTTTATAGAAGTCATTTTAATGACGATAATGGCAATGACAACAATGAACGGTTATTATTTGCCCAAAGTATGTATTTATTGTTGCACTGATTGCATTGTTTAACCATAAACCTTTGGACAGTGGTGGAGCTTATAAGTTGTTTTTATATTGTTTTGTTGTGCTTCTTTTTTTTTTTTACATGTTGACAACCCATGGTGTTTTTTGAAAGGGATTATGTTTTACTGAAGAATGGGTTGTTGAATGAATTAATAAAACATGGTTGGTGTTGGCTGATTTCTGTGCACTGTCAAGCATCACAATGCTGTGTTTCTTTATTGCATGTAGTGTTATGTTATGCTATAGCAATCACAGCACATTCAGTTATACTACTATAAAACATAAATTATAGATTTGAAACTCTCTATGAAATATATTCAAAGCTACACTGCAGCATAGGTTCTCACTCCTAGAGATGGAGTAATCACCTACATGATTGATTTAATTCTTTAATCACATTATCTTTCTTTCCGTGAATTAACCCATCTCTTGCTCTGTCTTTTTCCTCCCTTTTTTGGACAAACCCATTTTAAATCATGTGGAACAGGTGTTGGTCTGTTTATAGCAGCTTAGGACTTCAGCTGATAAATTAAGCCTCTGGACTTAAGACTGATCACACTCATCTGGCTCAAAACACACACACACACAGTCCTCTATTTTAGAATGTTCCATCACTGAATGAGTTTACATGGCGCAAACTTTAAACATAACATATTTTTTTCCACTGACATCTGATGTTTTGTCTCTAAAATAAACTATCGTCTTATCTGTCCCTGTGATCCATATCATAATGCAGTCTGAATAGGAGTGTTCGTGCTGCTACTAGTGTATAGAGGTCATGCAGATGACGTTTTTATACCCCGTGATATGGTGTTTCAACAACACTGAAAGGAAAAAATTTGCCCCAACCCATTTTGCTTGTTAGGCCAGGTCCTTATTAGTGCTCCTACCTGTATTGTATTGTTCTGTGTGTGCATTGTATTGTTCTGTGTGTGTATTGTATTGTTCTGTGTCCGTATTGTATTGTTCTGTGTCCTATTGTATTGTTCTGTGTCCGTATTGTATTGTTCTGTGTGTGTATTGTATTGTTCTGTGTCCGTATTGTATTGTTCTGTGTCCGTATTGTATTGTTCTGTGTCTGTATTGTATTGTTCTGTGTGTGTATGGGTTGTCTTGTGTTCCTTTCCGTTTTCCCCTTCAATATCCTTCCAACCTGCAGGTGGCCGCTCCCCCATCCATCAATCATCATCACGCCGCCCGCTGACGGAGACCAATCAGGAGGCGATCTGTCTCATTCAAAAACCCTTCAGCCGGTTTCCTCCGGGAGAGTGAGCACAGCCTTTGTCAGGAGAGAGACGTGTTCTTGTGGGTTCATTGTATGCTGTGTTAGTGCTCATTCTCCTTGTGAGAGCTGTTTTGTGTATTGTCCTTCGTGTTACCTGGTTATTTGTTTTAGTCTTGTGTTGTAGTACGTCCAGTCTGTCTGGCGTTGAGTGTGATTAGCCTCCCGATTACTGTTGTTTGTTGTTCAAGAGCCCCCTCTCGTCATTTGTCGGTCTTCTCTGTACAATACAGGTATTATTTTGATCCTCTCCGTTGCTCTCATTTGGGACCTGTACCATTCTGTGTTTCCCCACCTGTACTCGGTACAGTGTTTTCTTTAGGTGTTGACCACAGGAGCACAGCTAGTTTAGACGCCCATGGGCTTACTCTTTGCATCACATAGTTTACCCATGTCTAGCTCAGTAGTTTAGGAACGTGTGCCACCCCCTGTACTTTTTCATATATTTAGTTTTGGTTAGGCAGCTTTGCTGTTTATTTATTTCGTTTTGGCATCGTTCGGTTCGATCCCGTGCAAGTTAAACTTGCGTGATCTCAAATAAACCATCATTGTTACACTGTCCTTGAGCCTTCCGTGTGCTTGCATTCACCTATCTCCCTCACTCCCTGGGAACTGTTCGTCCCTATTCTTCCTAAAGCAGCCGATTTCTAAAAAGGGTGGTAACATTTTTGGGGGCTCGCCCGGGATATTCTATCTAGACCTGACTGGATACAGGTTAGGTTCTCCCGGTGGATAAGCAGGGCTTGTTGTGTGGTGGTGTTTTGTTGCATGTGAGTTGTATCAATAGGCAGTTTGTGTCTCGTAGAAAATGGCATCTTTTGGTTACGTTTTTTGGCCAATCCGACCCTTGGTCGGTTTGAGTTTGTAGTGTCAAGGACATTGAGTAAATCTGAGGTAAAAGAAATGGTGATTCAGATGCTGGTAGAAAAGGGAGCGTTTGGTCACGGCGAGGCGGCAACTGAGACTCAGGTCTCCAGGGAGACCCCGTCTCCTGGGATTACCATGGTTAAGCCTCCGGCTACTTGGCCCAGAACCACCCTTTTCTCCCCTGTTGCGTCCAGTTTGAGTTCCGATGCGCCTGACACAGATACAGGTCGAGGCGCAGGAGAAGGAGCGAGCGACCGAATATAATCATAGGCTGGCGATCCGCAGAATGGAGCTGGACGCCGAGAAGGAACTAAAGAAGCTCGACTTGGAGGCAGCTCATGCAGGGCTTTCTGTGTCCCCAGCCTCCTCTCCTCCCTCAGTAACGGACCGATTTGAGGTGAGCAAACACAGTACCCCAGTTTAGGGAAGCCGAGGTAGACTCTTACTTCAACGCATTTGAGCGCATTGCCACCTCGTTGCACTGGCCTACAGAGGTATGGTCGCTATTACTGCAATGTAAACTGACTGGGAAAGGCCAGGAAGTTCTTTCAGCGCTCTCTCTGGAGGATAGCTTGTCCTATGGCATAGTGAAATTTACCGTTCTGAGAGCATATGAGCTGGCACCGAAGGCTTATAGGCAGAGGTTTCGCAGCCATCGGAAAGCTCAGGCCCGTACCTTCATGGAATTTGGAAGAGAGAAAGAGACGCTGTTCGGTCGCTGGTGTAGTGCCAGCAAAGCCACGGGTTTTGTTGTCCTTCGTGAATTGGTATTGCTGGAGGAGTTTAAGAACAGCATACCCAAGCATCTAGTAACCTACTTAAGTGAGCAGAAGGTGAAGTCATTAGCTCGCTGATGAATTTGCTATCACTCATAAAAGTGTGGCTGTGTATTCCCGAAATGGAGAGTAATGCTCCGGCCCCATTCCCATCCACTGTTGCCCCGGATAGGCCTTCCACTCGTCCCAAAGGAGGACAGAGAATGCTTTTACTGCCACAAGTTAGGTCACGTCATTGCCAACTGCCTTGTTTTGAAGCAAAAGCGTTCACTGCCTTACAAGGATAAGCAACCGAAGGGGGTGGGGTTAATCCGCACTTTTGCATCCTGCTACTGTGGCGCCGATGAGATTGAGTGGAGGGGTGTCATCTGATGCTCGCTATCAGCCCTTTTTGCTAGACGGGCTGGTGTCTCTTCTTAGTGACATTTACATTTACATTTACAGTGTAAATTAATCAATGGCATGTTCCAGGTCGGCGTGCGACCCACATTACCAGTAGGCGGAGTGTCATTCATACATGGTAATGATGTGGCTGGGGGTAGAGTAACCCCAGAGCAACCAGAAGCCCAAGCTGAAGATTTGGTTCGAAGTTTTCCTGAAGTCTTCCCATCATGTGTGGTTACGCGTGTGCAGGCGCATAAGCAGGGTGAAGTGGTTAACCTGTCTGATTCTGTTTTAGCTCTGGTTTTCTCTACTGATGTCACAGAGTCTCCCTTGATGGGTGGAGAGGTCCCCCATATCAAAGGGAGGCAGTTAGTGAGGGCGAGACTCTTACTTGACCTATGACCCGCCAACAGTTGGGGACGGCTCAGAGAGGTGATCCGACCCTAGCAAAGTATTTTTCTATTATTACAGGGGGGCTACAGAAAACCGATGTGACTTATGTTGTGGAGAATGAGATCCTAATGCGCAGATCGGTCTCTCGTACTCACGCAGGTCAGGAATGGAACGTAATTACCCAAATTGTGCTTTCGGTAGAGTACCAGCAGAGAATACTGTCCCTCACTCATGATAACCTATGGTCTGGACATTTAGGCATTATCACCTTGAGAGTCAAAGTGCGTTGGAGCGGTGGCACCAAACCAATAAGGCGCTGCTACGTAAATACTGCTTAGAAACAGGAAAGCAGTGGGATGATGGGGTACCCTTTGCGTTATTCTCTGTGAGAGAGATTGTGCAGGAATCCTTCAGAATCCTGACCTTGTGTTTGGTCACACCGTCCGTGGCCCTCTACGAGTGTTAAAGGATGAGCTCCTGGTAGATTCCTCAGGTCCTTCTACTTCCCTGATACAACCTGTGTTAACCTATGTCAGCAAGTTCCGTGCTCGTTTACATGAGGCCTGTGCCTTAGCGAGAGAAGCTCTTTCATCTTCTCAGGGGAAATGAAATGGCGGTTGGATCGGCATGCTCTTTCCCGTTGCTTTCACCTAGGAGATAAAATATAGGTTTTGCTACCAATCTCAGGTTCCTCACTCTCGGCACTTTTCTATGGACCTTACGTTGTTGAGAAAAAGTTGATCAAGACCGATTGTGATTAAGACTCCCGACAGGTGGCGTCAGTCCAGGGTCTGTCCTGTCAATATGTTGAAGCGTTACCATGCACGAGAAAAATCTCAGCCAGAGGTCATAGATGAAGCAGCAGGGCCCGCTGTCAAGTCAAGTATGCCGGGGATGTTACTCTCCAGCTTAGGTAATGTTGATATTGATGGTGACGGTGATGGTGTTGACTTACGCAATACTCCCAGGATGACGCCCCAATTGGAAATTCTCAGCCATGTTACAGTCACTTGCGTCCCATTTAGGTCACCTAAGTAGGGAGCAAGGTATTAGCGTCACCGCTCTCATAAACAAGTTTTTTTGTCTATTTGGTGATGTTCCCACCTGTACCAATTTGCTGGAAAACGATACTGATATGGGTTTGGCTCGCCCTATTAAACAGCACCCCTACAGCGTAAATGCTTTTAAAACGCTCTGTGATGAAGCAGGAGGTGTCCTATTTATTAGTGAATAATTTTGCCACCCCAAGCTCCAGTCCTTGGAGTTCCCCCTGTGTGTTAGCACCCAAGACCGATACCACGTTTCGGTTCTGCACGGACTTCAGGAAAGTAAATAGAGTCACAAAGCCTGATTCAAATCCACTTCCACGAATGGACGATTGTGTGGACACTATTGGAGCAGCCTGCTACGTAACCAAGCTGGACCTGTTGAAGGGATACTGGCAGGTACCCCTCACTGCGCGGACATCTGAAATATCCGCTTTTGTTACACCTGACGATTTTCTCCAATATTCAGTGATGGCTTTTGGCATGCGAAACGCCCCGGCTACATTTCATAGGTTAGTGAACCTGGTCTTAGCAAATGTTCTCAGCTCTACCTCTTATCTAGATGATTGGTGGTATACTTGTCTGATTGGACGTTGACACATGTTGCTTTTAGCTAAATATTAAAGAAAATATTTGAGTTAGATTAATCTGTTTTTTACACAAGCAACAAACACATCTCTGCAACAAAATAAAACTTGAAGTTTGTGTATTGGACTTGCCATTCTTAAATGAAGGAAGTTAAATGTTACAATTTACCCCATGGGCATGAATTCAAAATGAAAACCCTCAAGTGCAGAGGACACACAGGGAAGCACTGGCATCCAAGAAAACGAGCCCTGTTTTGCACAATTTTGGACGACAGCGTCAAAGTAGCTAATTAACTGTTTTGCGTGAAACCATTGGAGCGGAGATAGTATATGTTCTTACTGGTTCAGCAAAGACCCCCTCTCCTTGCTGGTGTCAAAATATGTATGTATGTCCAAATCAATTTAACCACAGCTAACACCAATATTATGCATAAAGTTTAAAAACAGTCCATTTCGCTGTTCAGCTAAATATTTTTGTATGAATTATTTAGGCGCTGATTAAAATTCTACTATTGTATTAATGCTGTGCAACCAACAATTTTTCCAACCAAAACCTTTTTGCGCTGATCAGCACTTGGAAGTATTAGTCATCAGTTTGCTTGAATTGCTTCCTCCAGAGAAAATGCATGAGAACAAGGTTAAATTTAATTGTGCATCTCAGGCCAGGTCAGTGTTATGTGTTATGAATGCTCTCTGAGTTATCATGTCTTTGTCCTCTGCGGCTTTGGCTCACATGACACCATGAGCCAAGCCAGGCGATCCATGATATAATGTTAGACCACTCCCAGCTGGGGAAGAAAGTTGAAAGGGGTATTAAAAGTTAGGAAAATTATAGTCGATTTTACCGTGCACTATTTACCAACCCACATGGAAGAAAAATGACCTATTGTTAGGCCTGCCCGCCTCCCTTGTGAAGTGGATATCATGGTCTACCCATGTTGTTTTACAAGGGTTTACGTTATTCTGTAATTAAACACCCGATTATCCCATAATCCACTTATTGAATGGTCGAAAGGGCGGGTGAGGTCATCCATTCACATGTGAATATGTGGTACCCAACAGACCACAGAGAGGGTCGCAGGAACCTTTGATTAGGGATTCAGAGCCACACAGCGCGATCGACCCTACGGGCCTTTTCCAAACCACCACTTACACCCTATCCTTACCCACTTCCCCATCGTATGCGCGTTCCTGTGGAGTGTCTGCCATATTAAGTGCCATCCCAAACCAATGAGGATGGAGTGGCAGTGGGTTATAACACCTTCCACAGCGAGTCTGCTTCAAATGCCGAGTCTCTGAAGCAACACCCTATTGTATCCTGAAAGACGTTTCGTAAAAAAAAAGCTTTCAGTGTGAGCCGTAAACATTAGCTCAAACTAATATATACATTTAATTTTGTCACACAGACGTGAACAACGATTACATTGTATTTAGGATCAATAGTAGGCTAAACCCCTAGTCTGGCATCTAACTGATTGTAAAGTGTTGTATATTTACAGGGACTGTAGCAAAAACAATGCAGTTAAATAAGACTAGAAAATGCTTTTTCCTGAGCAAATGCAATGTTACACATTTTAATGATGATGATTAATGGTGGACACATATGATTAAGTACTACCGTTTGGTTTTATTTTTAACCGGGTAAGGCTTTCACCAACAATGTGTTCCACATAACCCTGCCATAGTTCAAGCTTGAGGACTGTGGTTGGATGATACTCTACCACACACACTCAAAAGGTGAGGTAGTCATTAATGAGTACAGTGTTCATAGTCGTGGTTGCATTTAACCTCAATATCCAATCAGGACACCAGTAATGATGACTATATACCTTGACTTAGGTTAACATGATGGACCTTTTAGGATTAACTCCAAGGTTAGCTAGATCCACCATCGTTATTTCTCTAACGACTGATGTTCGGCGTAGTAGCCATGACAGATTAGTATACAAATGTAACATGTAAATACATAACATCAACGCTAGATGGCGGTATATGCCCGTGAAAAATCTGTTCCCACTAATTTCAATAGGGGCAAAAAACAATTAAAAATAACAATAAAAAATATAACACGTGAACCGATCACTTATATATACATATAAACATGCTATATACACACGCGCACAATACAGTATTATGTCAGACATGTCGGCACAAGAATGGAATCAATATATTCAAAACTGCAGGTGTAGTTAAGCGTCCAAAAATCAACCTAATAATAAGTAGAAGAAGAATATGACTTTGTGATTTCAATATGTGAGCGTCATCACCGACGCATCACACAATTAGTGATGGTTTGGGTTGTAGATAACTGCAAAGTTAGACGAAATTCGAATATGGTCCCGATGTTTACGGGAAGGACAGCTTTTACTTTTTAATACACTCAGTTCCCTTTTTGAATGAAATCTCTGCCCACCGTTTGTTCAGTTTTGTATTTTGTAGTGCTGATTGACAAACTGGGCAGACGCGACTCAGCTGCGCCTCTTCAGTGAAGTTAAAACACAACAATGTAAGAATGGTACAATGACCTGAAATGATTAATTGTCCCGCTGAAATGTAGGCCTAAAGAAAAATCTACTGAAATTTAGGTACACGGACCCATACTGTAACAAGCGTTCCGTTGGCCTAAGTTGGTTGGGTGCAGCTTCTGCAAAAACTTGAAACACGCTTCCTGTATTTTTCTAATGAGGCAGGCCAGTGCCTTCTTCAGCTTGGACTTTACATCTATGATTTCTTTGTACATCTTTGATTGCCTCCTTTTCACTTTTGTACGCCCCCTCTTCTGGGCAACTACCACATTAGGTGAGTGTGAGGGTTGTGGCGGCATCTGTCCAGTAGAGGGCGCTGCAGGACCGTGGTGGTGAGGCATTCCACTCAGTGATTGCCAGGTGAGTTCTATCTGGTGATTAGTTGGAAATGTTATTTATGGGTGTCGGTTTCTTTGCAGTAGGTTGGAGAGTGCTGGGGAGAATGCAAGGAAGCAAGCAACCAGCAACCAGCAACCAGAAACCACTGTTGCATGCAGTGTTCTAATAAAAGGGTCTGAATCCCAAACCATTACTGTGGTGTCAATCTCTGTCTGTGCCCAGGAACCTCACATTTGGCACCCAACGTGGGGCACAGATCGGGGTTGGCATGACACCGGACAACGGACACCGGACACCGAGCCGATGGGCCATGTGCTGAGCCATGTGCTGAGCCATGTGCTGAGCCATGTGCTGGAGGTCCAGGAGCGGCAGCAGGCCGAGGCAGAGGACAGGAAGGTGCTCGGCCTGCTCCTCGAGGGGGGAGCATGGGGGAGCACTCCCCGGCGCCCGCATGTCCATACGCACCGAATGGGGGAGGTAGACGACTCGGAGGCTTTTCTCGCTGCCTTTGAGTGGACTGCCCGGACGTGCGGGTGGCCAGAGGAGTACAGGACCCACCACCTGCTGCCCCTCCTCACAGGTGAGGCGCATCTGGCAGCACACAGACTCCCAGCCTCGGAGGCGGCCAACTATGGAGCTGGTTGGGGCTGAATCCTGAAGAACACCGGCGCAGGTTCTGGGCTCTGGCCTTTGACACCATAGGCCGGCCCTATGCCTACGCGCAGCAGTTGCTGGACCGGGCCAGGAGGTGGCTGCGGCCAGGGGAGCTGGGGCCGGGGGATGTGTTGGAGCAGGTGGTGCTGGAGGCCTTCGAAGAGGGGCTGCTGGTGAGGACATCTGCCTGGGTTTGACGTCACCGACCCACCATCCTCGACACGGCGGTAGCCCTGGCAGAAGACCATCTGGCCGTAGTGCCGAAGACACCGCCTGTTCCCGCGCCCCGACAAACCGAAAGCGACCGCCCACTACAGCGACCAGTGCCGGCACCACGGAGCGAGAGGCTGGTTCACGCTTCTGGGGAGAGGAAGCCGACACCCACACCAACGTCCCCCCACCCCGCAGACAGGCCCTCCGATGCCAAGCGAGGGAAGCTGGCGATGTGGTCGGCCTGGCCATTTCCAAAAGGGAGTGCCCGTTGATGGAGGTGTGCCTGGTCGTCCGTTTCGCTGGCATGTCGACCCCTTTCCCTGGTCCAGGGGCAACGTACCACATTCCAGTAAGGTTGCATGGGGGGGACACACCAGGCTCTACTGGATTCTGGATGTATGCAGTCCATGATCCAAGAGCACCTGGTTTGACCCGCGGCATTAGTGGAAGCAGCACGGGTGTCTATTAGGTGTATTCATGGGGATGTGCATGAGTACCCAGTGGTCCCTATCAAAATTCATTATGGGGGGGAAAAACATAGAAAAAAGTCTACGGTTAGCTCCCACCTTTCGCACTCCCTGAACATAGGAACGGATTGACCTGGGTTTGATAGATTAGTGGGAGAATGTGGGGGTGCGTTCACGACAGGCAGGGACATGTGAGATATGTGCTGTGTTCTGCGCTGATGTGAGGGCTCCTGATTTGGCCGAGTCCGGATGGGGAGGCGGGGGAGTCTTCATCGGAGGTTCCTTTGCCGGTGTTTCCCCCTATGGAGGATTTCTCTCTCGAGCAGTCTTGTGATGCCACTCTATGCTTCGCCCTTAGCCAAGTGATAAAAATGTATGGCGTGCTGGTACGGCCAGACGCGGCACCATCTTACCTGTATTTTTCACTGATTAGGGACAGGTTGTATAGAGTGAGTCGCGACACTCAGAGACAGGAAGAAGTGTTACAATTGTTGACACCAGAAAGCCATCGGAAAGAGGTATTTCAGGCGGCTCATTACAACCCAATGGCCGGCCACCTGGAATTTACTAAGACATTAGATCGGATAATGGCCCGTTTCTATTGGCCGGGGATCCGCGTCCTGCCCGGAATGCCTGCTGGTGAATGCCCCGGCAATTTCAAAGGCCCCGTTGTGCCCTCTTCCACTGATTGAAGTGCCATTTGAAAGAATTGGCATGGATATCATCGGGCCATTAGACTGAAGCGCACAGGGCTATCGGTTTGTTTTAGTCATTATTGATTATGCAACCCGGTACCCAGAGGCAGTGCCCTTGCACACTTCTGCAAAGAGTGTTGCGCAGGCACTGTTTACGGTCATCTCCCGAGTGGGAATCCCTAAAACCATTCTCACTGACCCGGGCACCAATTTCAGGTCACATACACTAAAGGAGCTTTACGAGATGTTGGGGATTCAGGCGATTAGGACAAGTATCTATCACCCCGCCACAGACGGGCTCTGTGAGCGCTTTATTAAGACGCTGAAAACCATGTTTCGTAAATTTATAAACAAGTATAGTAATTGGCATAAATGGCTAGATTCCCTGTTGTTCGGCGTGAGAGAAGTACACCAGGCTTCCACAGGGTTTTCCCCCTTTGAGTTGTATGGGCGACAACCACGAGGTGTCCTAGACCTGCTTAAAGAAAGCTGGGAGTGCGGGTCTGGCGACCGTAAGTCGAGATTCAGTTTGTCTTGGACTTGCGTGCAAAGCTGCTCTCACTGCATAGGCTCTCACGTGAACATTTGCAGCAAGCCCAAGAGCAACAGAAGCACCGTTATGACAGGGATACTAAGCTCAGCCAATTTGCACCGGGAGAGAAGGTCCTTGTATTATTGCCCACCTCTAGCTCGAAATTACTAGCAAAGTGGCAAGGGCCGTTTGTGGTCACATGGCGAGTGGGGGACGTAGACTATGAGGTTGTGCGTACGGACAGGGGAAATAGCAGAGATATACCACATAAATCTCAATGAGGTCCCTGTCTCGCTGGCCACGGTGATATCGGAGGGAGATGAGTTCAGACCCTGTGTCCCGAATTCTAAAGCTAGTGCTACGGTTCAGTTTGGTAGCAATCTCTCGCCGGGTCAGCGGGCAGATGTCACCAGAATACAGGAACAGTTCGCTGATGTACTTTCTCCCCTGCCTGGATGGACCAAGCTCACAGAACACCACATAGACATGACACCGTGTTTGACGGTGCATATGCGTCCCTATAGACTGCCCGCTCACAAGAGAGAAATTGTGAGATGTGAGCTCAAGGCTATGCTAGAGATGGGCGTGATAGAGGAGTCGTACAGTGCCTGGAGTAGCCCCATTGTGCTGGTGATGAACCTTGATGGGTCAATAGAGGGTATGCACGTTATGTCACACTATGTGGAAGTCACTGCGAGAATTCCACTGAGTGGCAGAAAGACAGTTACTTATTAACTAGCCTTCAGTTTGAAGCCTGCGAAAATACAAACGAAATCGCTACTGTAGCTAGATCCTACGAACCAAAATGGGAAAGAGCTGTTGCGCGGTTAACTGTACAAATCGGTTCAACAAGAAATCGGAGCTATCTCTTTACAGACTGCCGAAAGCTATAGAGAAGAGAAATAAATGGATCGCTGCAATTCGTAGAAACAACTGGAATCCTAACACAGAGACGTGGATTTGCAGTTGCCATTTTGTGTCAGGTATGTTGTTGTTGGATTTTTGGGTAAAATCATACCATAACACTGTATAGACTATTCATCAATTAAATACTTACCATCTTCGATTTATATTCTGTGTAACTGTAAAGATTTTGTCAGCATTTATTTAAAAA
>JAVQIZ010197124.1:0-11181 GCA_036023535.2 Galaxias brevipinnis | reverse complement strand
AAAGATATAATGAGCTGTTGGAGGTGTGAGAGAAAAAGAGGGGGAGTGATGGATGGGGCCGGACGGGGGGAGAGGGGGAGGCTGGCTGTCGGAAAAGCACGATGATGTGTCGGCCGCCGGCTCGGCTGTCACGGGCAGCTACCATGGTAACCTCATAAATAGGTGTCCTACATATCAGCGGGGCGTAAGGTTACACAGCCCGGTAAATAAACACACAGGGAGGCAGCGAGGGAAGGAGGGAGGGTGTGAAAGAGGCAACGAGCGAATGGAGAGACAGCAGAGGGTGGGGGGGAGGGAGAGGAGAGGAAGCCTGGGAACTGCCTCGAGTTTCTGCCTCCGGTAAATCCATCGTGTGCCCTTGAACACGTTGACAGAAGCAGAGTGTTTGCATTTCTCCAGCGCAGGCCTAAAAGGAGCCCTCCAAAGGGCTCCAGAGGGAGGAGGAGGAAGAGAGGACCGGCCAGCTCTCTGCTGCCGTAGTACAGAGAGCTCCCACACACACGTACACACACAGGCTGTAACCAGGAAAAGTCAACAGAGGGCCCCTCCTAGCACAATGAGCCTGTTATTGTCCCACGGTGCAGAGGCAGCCAAACATATTTGGGCTGCAAATAGGCCGGTCTATCAGCGGATTCATCAGAGGGCTAATCAAAGCCCCCCCAGCCACATCACACGTTGCGCTCGGGCCACATAGCTGGCCCCGTGCCACCGCCAAGGCCGACACAGGGCACCGGAGGCTCTGACTGGGAGCCACAGTATATGCATATTGCGGGGCTACAAAGTGAGTTCTCCTCTGTTGTTTGGAACATGGATATTCACATTCTGTCTGTCTGTCTGTCTGTCTGTCTGCCTGTCTGCCTGTCTGCCTGTCTGCCTGTCTGTCTGTCTGTCTGCCTGTTTGCCTGTCTGCCTGTCTGCCTGCCTGTCTGCCTGTCTGCCTGTCTGCCTGTCTGCCTGTCTGCCTGTCTGCCTGTCTGCCTGTCTGCCTGTCTATTGTTTGTGTTGGTCTTTCTGCCTGTCGGGTCTCTTACTTTGCCTGTTTGTCGAGCGATGACATCATCAGTCACTGTGTCTGCCAGCCTGCCACTTACCCTGATGACTTCAGGAGTCTGCTGGATGAGCAGGGTGCAGCCTCCATCCCTCCCGGCGACAGCGGCGCCGACAGCACTGGAGACGCCCACGGCCACGGGCGGGGCAGCCAGTGTGAAGGCAGGGGTCTCGGGAGCGGCCGCGGGCAGAGGGACAGGAGGAGGTGGTGGGCCGGCTGGGTACGGAGCAGGGCTGGGAGTCACCTCAGCACGAGAGGCAGGCCTCTCTCCAGCGCTGGCCTGGTCGTCGGTCTCCGGTGTGGCAGGAGCAACCCTGGGGAGAACGGCGGGCTGAGGCGGAGGCGGAGGCTGGGGTGGGGCCTCGGTTTTAGCCAGGGGTACTGTTTTAGGTGGGGCCACCGCAGCAGGCACGGGGACCGCCACAGGGCAGGGGACCGCCACAGGGCAGGGTGCCGCGGTGAGCTTGGGCGGTACGGGCGGAGCTGGAGCCGGAGCTGGAGCTGGAGCTGGAGAGGGGCTGTGTGCGGGGCTGTGTGCGGGCTGTGGCGGGGTGTCTGCGCGGCCCGTGGGGGACAGGTTGTCCTGGAGGAGCCTCATCACCTCCTTCTCCTTCCCGCTGCTCCGCTCCGAGCTCCCCGTGCTCCCGGCCCCGGACTCCACCAGCTCCTGGGCGAAGCTCTCGATGCTTTCCAGGATCCGCATCAGCAGGGCCCCATCCTCCTCCTCGTCTTGCCCGGGATCGGGGGCTTCTCCCCGGGGTGGAGGGGTCGACCCGCCCTGGGCAGCGGCCCTGGTGGTGGGGCCGTTAGCGGCTAGGTGGCTAGCTGGCTGGCGGGGCTGGGGTGAGGGCTGGATGGGGGCCTGGATGGGGGTCTGTAAGGAGTTGCTGGTCCCCTGGCAGGCCTCTCTTCTCCGTGTCTTGACGGGCAGTGGGGGCTCCACGTCTCTGGCATGGCTCATGCTCTGAGACAGGCTCTCCAGGTCCATCAGGAGCTTGTCGATGTCCTCATCCCTGTGGGGGACCGCCTGGGGGGCCGGGAGGGGCCAGGAGGGGCGCGCGTGTGCCTGTGGCAGACTAGAAGCGAGGTGCGCCGGGCCATTGCGGCTGTCGCCAGGGGAGTGTGTGGCGTGGCGCGTCTGGCCGTGGCGGGAGGAGCACTCTGGCGCCTTGGTCAGGTCAGCCTCCTCCTCGATGAACAGCGTCTCCATGGGGGAGCAGGGAGGGGAGTGGGCGCGGGAGGCGGGGCCGGCCTTTGGAGATAGGGGAGAGGCCACGGCGGGGCGTGCGTGCGGTGTGTGTGTGTGCAGGAGCCCGTTGGTCAGCGGAGCCCCTCTGGACGGCGAGATGGGGGCCGTCTTACTGAGGCCAGGGGACAGCGGCTCGCCCTTCACAGCAGGGGGGCAGGGCAGGCCCGCGGGGGGCATAGGGGAGGACGAGGAGGGGGCAGTCCTGGCCGAGGGAGGCGACAGCACCACGTCCTCGTAGCGCGGCGGCTGCTCGTTGCCAAAGAAGGGCGAGAAGGAGCCCTGCTGGAGGGAGTGCAGGCTGCTGACCAGCTCGGCCAGATCGCTGTGGCCCCCGCTGGGCGCTCCCTGCCCGCCTCGGCCCCCCAGCCCCCCGATGCCCTCCAGCTCCAGGGGCAGCTTCTTCAGGTAGGAGCTGAGCCTGCTCATCACCGTGCGGTAGACCGTCTCGGGGCTGGCCCCCTCGTCCTCCGCGCCGCCCCCGGCCCCGCCCCCGGGACCCTTGCGGCGGATGCACTGCTTGATGATGTCGGTGCACTTCTTCAGGTCCTCGGAGCACTTGAGCAGGATGTCCAGGCACGCCCGGATGTCCTCGCCGCCGGCCCCGGCCTCGGCCCGCGTCTTCTCCAGCAGCCGGGCGATCAGGCTCTCCTCGCCCAGCGTGCTCAGGTAGAGGGAGGCCACCGTGTTCAGGCCCTGCTCCAGGGAGCCGCTGCCCACGCTGGACAGGCTGCCCGTGGAGCCCGCCCCGGCCTTGGAGGCGGCCGAGAGGCTGCAGGCGCTGGTCCTCAGCGGCCTGCCGCTCTCCTCGGGGGCCAGCCCCTTGCCGAAGGGCGGCAGGTTCTCGTCGTTGGCCACGGAGACGGAGGCGGAGCTGAAGTGTCCGTAGATGATGTCCAGGTCGGTGGATCGCCGGCTGAAGGAGTCGGGGCGGACCTTGCGGCCCTTGCGGAAGGTGACGTGGCCCGAGGAGAGGCGCAGCTTCTCGAAGGAGAACTCCTTGAGCTTGCCGCTGGCCAGGTTGATGGCCTCGCCTGTGATGTCCTTCAGGCTGCCGGAGGGGGCGCTCAGAGCCAGGCAGCCCGCCCCTCCGCCGGGGGGCTTCTTGGCGCGCCACTGGGGGCCGTCGTCCCCGCCGCACAGGCTGCCGCTGCTGCCCACCCTCTCCAGGGCTCCCCCTAGCCCGTTACAGCCAGGGTCCACCCCCACGCCGGCCTTCCCCGGGGTGTGGCAGGAGCCGGCGAACGGGTGGTCGGGCGGCGCCAGGAGCTCGGAGCAGGTGCCGCGGTGGGCCACGGTGCAGTCCAGGCCCTGGGACAGCGCCCCACATGGGCCGGGGCAGTAGTGCACGGCGTGCGTGTGGGCGTGGCGGTCCACCACCACACTGTTGTAGCAGCTCACGCTGCTCACCACCACGCGGTACGCCGCTGCCATGGTAACGCGTCACGAGCGCTAGGCCTCAGCGCCGGGCATGAGAAAGTCAACGGGAAAACACTACCGATAGCACAAGGAGAAAAAAAACAGCTAGCTTATGAAGAAATCAAGAAGTCAGTGTCAACCATCCAAAATCCAGACGAAAGCTAAAAGCAAAGAAATCATCGTCCTCCAAAAAAAGGCAGCCGTCATGCATCTCAACACGACTTATAATCAAAAGGGACCACGTTTACATACACACAAAAAAATCCCAAACTTAAAAAGGTTGTTTTCTTTCAGAAGAGAGCAAGCGGGGACTTCAAAAGCACTAGTCTCCCGCCGAGGGAGCGCGTCTCTCCTCCTTCTCCTCCTGGGGCTCCTTCGCTGCAGCAGCGAGCAGGGATCTCCTCTCCACCTCCTTCGCTGACAGCTCGTAAGACGCTAACGACGGCTCTGGAGAACGAGCAAGCAGCCGGCTCCGTCTCTCCACCGCAGCCCCAGGGGCTTAATCCCGGCCCGGTGGCGCTCCAGCATGACCCCCAGCCACAGCTCACCCTGCTGGGCTTGAAGACACAGGAAGGACCTCCCTGCCTTGGTGACCTCCAGCAGCGTTCTGGGAGGATGTGGAGAACACAGCTGCCAGTCAGCAGGGGATGGTCACAGATGTCTCTCTCTCTCGCGCTCTATCGCCAAAGGGTGGTCTCTCTCTCTCTCTCTCTCTCTCTTCCCCTCTCTCTCTCTCTCTTCCTCCCCCTCGATGCGAATGTCTTTGTCTCTTTCTCCCGGTGGATCGTCGGGCGCCGTCAGCCGTGTCTCAGAGGAAGGACGTGTTCCTGACAGGAGGACGCCACCTGTAGTTCTGCAGAGAGAAGGAGATGGGGGCACAAAGACAAAGAGGTAGATCACTTAGACAGTTATCATATTGCAGGCTTTCAGTTTTTGTACGCGCGCGCGTGTGTGTGTGTGTGTGTGTGTGTGTGTGTGTGTGTGTGTGTATGAGTGTGTGTGTGTGTGTGTATGTGAGAGAGAGAGTGAGAGACGTGCCCTCCAGTTCTAGTCCAGATGACAGTCGACATGAGAGCTTTAGGCTCTTCATCTACAAAGACTACCCCCGCTCACATCCGGTGTTCTGCTGGTGGGATCAAAGGGAGGGCGTGGTGGAGAGGAGAAGACAGAGGACGAGTCGTAAAGAGGTCCTCCATGACCTCCCTAAAGGAGCTGCCTCTAAGTGAAGGCCAGGCAGGTGTCTTTAAGAGGCTGCACCTGTTGGTGCTCTTTACCCAGCCCACTGTGGGATTCCACTGAATACACACACACACACACACACACACACACACACTCACACACGCACACACTCACACACGCCCCAAGTGCACTGCCACAACAACACCAGGTCAGTTCCATGGAATCAAGGTTCAACATCAAGAGGGTGTGAGTCATCCCCAAGGAAACATCACAAAGCTGTAGCAAGCTATAAAAAGCAGCTTGAGCCTGCATGACCGTCCAAAAAAAAAAAACTGCTGTGCTACCTTGCTCTTTCCCTGCTGATCTGCTAGCAGGCTGAACCTGGCCCCACTTCAAAGAGGCGGCGGGGCCCAGGCAGGGCTATTCGGAGAGTGGCTCTGTACGCATAAAACAGGTACGACCGTCCCTCAGCTAAAAAGGTAAACAAGCTGGCCGACGCAGCGCATTCACACACAAGCACGACAGCTATGAGGATTTACTACCCGTGCATGAGGCATGAAAAAGCAGGCATGTCTTAGGCCAACACTCCCCTCTCTCTCTCTCTCTCTGTCTCTCTCTCTCTTCAGTTTCTCTCACCATTTGCAAAGCTCCCTACCATCTTCTTTCCTCTCTCCATGTATCTTCCTCTCTCCGGTCTTTTCTCCCTCGTTTTCTGGGACTGTTTGGGTTTCCCAGTGGAGGGGGAGGGCACACATTCCGCTGAGGTCTAGCCTCCCACACACACAGCCATCCTGGCTACCCACAAACCTCTGTTCAACTAGGCTGTACAAGCACACCACTCCTACAAAGTATATGGCCTAGTGGACATACTCACACAGATATAGCCCGTACCATTCTGTTGGAATACGCTAAAAACACACACTTAGATGCGCACACACCCACACAGAGAGAGAGGCTAACCTCACATCAACTATGCCATTCATATTTCTTAAGACCCAGACTATACTTACAGGACAATCCAGCAATCTAATGAGAGCAGAACACACACACACACACACACACACACACAAACACACACACACAAACACACACACACACAAAAAGCAAGCTAATTTTGTATATTGTACTTTTGACTTGAGAGAAGAGAAGAGAATGTTGAATTCCAATGCATTATTAAGGTTGTGCATTGCACTGGCCTTGATTATATTCACATTCTGATAGTTGGGTTTTATGTGAGAATTTCATTCTGTCAGTCTCCCAAGGGCTCACACACTGCAACACATTCAGCAGAGGGACACTCACTCTCCAAGTCACTTACCAACTCACTCACTCACTCACTCATTCACTCACTTACCAAGTCACTCACTCACTCATGCACTCGCTTGCTCACTCACTCACTCACCCACTCACTCACTCATGCATTCGCTTGCTCTCTCTCTCTCGCTTGCTCACTCACTCACTCACCCACTCACTCACTCACCCACTCACTCACTCATGCATTCGCTCGCTCACTCACTCACTCACTACTTTTACATCATGCTGGCATCCAGACTCGCTCACCAATCTTGTCACAGTCCACCGGCTTGTTGCCAGGTCCCTTCTTGGTGTCTGGGATCTCCTGTCCAGAGCAGGGGTCCACACACCAGCAGGAACCAGTGGAGGCCCAGCACTGCTGGGGAGAGAACAGGCCCCGGGCGTCACATTGGGGGATGTAGGAGCCGATAAGAGACAAATTCTTTGCTTTGGCTCTGTCCAGTTCACACTTAGTGAGAGGACGAATTACGTTGTCTAGAAGAAACACACATCAGCAAACATTAAACAAAAACATACATAAAAATACATACATGCATTAAGCATGTAAGGACCATGCAAGGATAAGTGGTATATCTATGGATAGATGTAATTCATACTCCCCCAGTGGTATTGATAGACTTGGAAAGACAGAGCATTTGCAGATGTCCTATTTTGAAAGCCTTATTATCGCCGCCATGTGGATGTCAACGGTATTACAATCGGGTTTACTTACTTTTCCCTGTGCTGTCAGTTCCCTTAGAACTCCTCTGTAAAGATTCAATGCAAACAATATTTTAAAAAGTACGTAGAATATTAGGTAGCTGAATGATTATAAAATGTTCTTTCCCAAATATATTCAAACAATCAGCAGCTAGTCACAGGTTGCCCGGTTACCAGACCAGTAGTCAGTGAGAGCGCCATCAGAAATACAACCACACTTGCCATCTGTTTTCAGAGAAACACAACTAATTCAAGTACTATCCAGACCATGAATAAAGACTGTAAAACTAATTTGTTAACCAAACTCCCAGATTTTTTAAAAACATTGGTTGCATGTTTGTATTGATCAGTGATCAGTGACTTGACTATGGACCATTGCTAAAACATTTCCAATTGCTTAGACAACAATAAAAATGTTGACAATATATGTTGAGCGGACTTCAACAGTGTAATAATAATAGAACAATAACAATACATTTTATTTAGTTTTTAGATCTTCTCTCAAGACTCAAAGTGCTTTACACAAACTGGATGCCAATTAAGTACACAGGACGAACTACGAATGGACCGACAGCTATCAAACACAGCACTCAGTCTGAGTGATTTCATGGCAGGCGATTTGCACCAGACTTGCTCACCCAACACATTGTGACAGACTTGCTCACACACACATAGGACACACAGACCAACTCCAGGTGATTTGGTAGTGACTGGTCAGGGCACTGGAAGAGAATGCAGAATGTTTTTTGACGGTGGGAGGACACCGGAGTACCCGGAGGAAACCCACACAAACACGGGGAGAACATGTAAACTCCACACAGAAAGGCCCTTGGGCCAGGTGGGGTTTGAACCCAGGACCTTCTTGCTGTGAGGATCGAACCCAGGAAATTCTTGTTGTTGCCAACCACTGAGCCACCGTGCTGATGATGACTGATGATGATGGAACAATAAAACTAATGAATAAATACTAATAAATAAACTAATAATAAAAAATAAAAAAATGTAAGTGGTGCATGTGCTTACCTTAGTGATGTGAAGTCATGAACTAAGTTCGTTAATGATGATAGAATAAGTGTCCTTTCTTTAAATACTCTCTACAAACCATTGATGTGCTTCTGATTTTTATACATTCCCCTCCTTGAAGAGAAAAAACACGTCGCAATAAATAGTGACGCATTCCAAGAAAGTGTGACTGTGAGACTATTTCTATGAAAACACTTTTATTATAATTTACTTCCTTATAATCTAAATGTTAGGTGCCCTCTTGCACTCCTGTGGCGTTTACCCTGGGCAGGTGAATGATCTCTGATCTTACCATTGTGAAGTCACAAATTAACTCAGGTAAACTCTACTTCCTGATAGAAATCCCCTGTGTACTCTCTATAGATGATTGATGTGGTTCTGGTGTTTAAACATTCTTTCCTTTTCCTTGCCTTGAACGAAAACGTATTTCTTACCATTGGTTGGAAGTCACAAATTAACTTGTGTAACCTCTAATTTCCTCAATGATAGTGATAGAAATCCCCTCTGGTTGTGTATTTTCTATGGATGGTTGATGGGGTTTCTGATGTTTAAACTTTAAACATTACATCCTTGTGGGGAACATTAGCAAAATGTGTGATGAACAATATCGCAAGAAATAATTTTTAACATAAAACAATTTTATGAAAGCATATTTATTTTCTTTGTTATTCATCCATTACAAAGGATAACAAATATGCCTTTATACGCTCATACAACAGATATTCATTTTTTTAAAGCAGCTCAAATGTAATTCTTATAATTCAGGTAATTCATGTAATTCAAATGTAATTCTTGTGCTACAGCGCTACACGTCTCTGCATCAGTGGTTTGACCAGCGTGTCTACCACTCAAACACTCAAAATGTTTTGAGATCAATTTGACCATGGCAGGTCATTGAAATATTCCTGAGAAATTATATCTAAATCACGGGGTTGTACTGTATCTCTATTTATTAAATCATGTGATAATTATTTGAAATCTAAACAAATAAAGCAAACTGGATGATGGTGGATAAAATCCTCAACTATGACTTTCCACTTCCTCCTTCCTGCTCCTTCGTGTCGAAAGGGTGAAAGGATGAGGTGGTTCGGGCGGTGTTGTAGGAACAAAGACATTACATCATGATATCCATGACAGATAATAAATAAAAACACACACACACAGGGCATCTGTTTAGGATGCCTCCCGTGCGCCTCCCGTTGGAGGTTTTCCGGGCACGCCCTACTGGTAGGAGACCCCGGGGTAGAAAGCGTTGGAAAGCGTTGCTCAACCTCTCAGCAGCCTTTGTTACCGTCTGTCACAATATCCTACTGGACCGCCTGGATAGGCTCCTGGGCATCACTGGCACTGCCCATATATGGTTCAGGTCGTACCAATCTGGCAGGTACCATCGAGTGGCTCTAGGAACGGCCCAGTCCTCCCCTGCACCAGTCTGTCATGGTGTACTGCAGGGCTTGGCTCTGGGGCCTATCCTATTCATTATCTACATACTTCCTCAAATAATTCGAAAACATGGACTCAGTTTCCACTGCTATGCAGATGATACCCAGCTATACATACATACCAAACCCAACACAAACCTCCCTCCCCCTCGCTCACAAACTGCCTACTTGAAATAAAATCCTGGATGTCCCAACATTTTTTGAAACTCAATAGTAGCAAGACTGAGCTGATGATTGTGGCTCCTAAGGCTCTGCTCAAAAAGGTTGGTAATGTGGTCCTACTTATTGACGGCACCTCTATCTGCTCCTCTGCCAAGGTCAGAAGTCTTGGTGTGGTCTTGGATTTCACCCTCTCCATGGAACCTCATGTAAAAGCTGTCACCAAATCTGCCTTCTTCCAACTGAGAAACATCTCCAGACTCAGACCATTAATAACATATGCCGTTGCTGAAACATTAATTCACACGTTTGTCACATAATGCCTGGATTATTGCAATGGTGTCCTATTCGGGGCATCAAATAAAGCCCTGGATAGGCTCCAGTATGTAGAGAATTCAGCTGCAAGGATACTAACTTGCTCTTAACCCTGGCACCATATCACTCCCACTCTTCATCTGCATTGGTTCCCATCAAATCTCGCATTTCCTTCAAAAGTTTACTTCTCACCTATAAATCTATACATGGACTAGCCCCTTCCTACCTCCCTGACCTCCTCCAATCCTACAAGCCTTCTCGTTCCCTCCGCTCCTCTGACACTGGTCTCCTTACCACCCACAAAACCAGACTCAGTTCCATGGGGGCCAGAGCGTTCAGTTCTGCTGCTCCCATTCTCTGGAATTCCCTTCCCTCTGTGATTCAAAACTCTGACTTCATTAACAGTTTTAAATTCCGCCTCAAAACCTATTTGTATTGTATTGTATGTATGTATATATTTGAGGTTCCCTGCCTCAATACCTTTTGTCTGTCTTATGTTTATTGAATTTAAAATGTTATATTGTACCAATTTTTTGTATATATTTATATATATTGTTTAATATTCTTTGCCATGTACCTTGGGTGTCTTGCTACATAGCTAGTGAACGTGAAACACTAGGCAACTGTCGTTCATTACAGCAGGGGGGCGTCTCTCCATGGCTAGGTGCTAATGCTAACTAAAAACTAGCTAACTCACTATGGAATAATTAGCAATACGGTGACGTCGTTACATATACTCACAGGCGCATTCATGCGGATGTCCTGAACTGTTGGCGCAGTGTGTTTGTTATTTATGAGTTAGCTATCCAACTTCTGACGCCATGTTTACATGTCAAATAAAGAGACATGGTGCAGTTAACAATTGGTGCTCTGCGTAGCCAAGACAGTCAGTATACAAACATAACTTGCAACTACACAACATTAACGCTGGATGGTGGTATATGCCTGTGAAAACCCTCTCCCTAGTCATTTCAATGGGGCCGAAAACAGATTAAAAATAATAATAAAAAATATAACACGTGAACCGATCACGTAGCTGTAAGCGCACTACACTGCAATACCTAAGACATGTGGGCACTGGAATGGAATCGATTGGGTCAAAACTGCGGGCTTGGTTAATAATAATATGAATGAAGCGGCAGCACTGTTGCCTCACAGCAAGAAGGTCCTGGGTTCAATCCCCACCTGGCCCAAGGGCCTTTCTGTGTGGAGTTTGCGTGGGTTTCCTCCGGGTACTCCGGTTTCCTCCCACAGTCCAAAAACATGCAGGTTAATTGGTGACTCTAAATTGTCCATAGGTGTGAATGTGAGTGTGAGTTGTTGTCTGTCTCTATGTG